>JAFMSR010000218.1:54661-71661 GCA_022818135.1 Saxidomus purpurata | reverse complement strand
TTTATAGTAAAAGAATTATGAGTTATATTATATAATTCACTCTTATCCTGCTATTGAGAAACGCTTCTGTCCTTGCGACCAATTCAAATTATGATTGACCATGACATCCATACAGTCTGATCATGATCTGCACTGCATGCTTTGTATATATTAAAACTCTAATAAAGTCTATCTCGAACATCAAAGGGTAATGGAATCAGTCCATTGTAGAAATGCAGCAGGATTAGAGTTAAAAAGGGTATTCCACTCATAGTAGAATATAATCTATTGTTGAGATGTGATACACAATATCTCATCTAATTGCTGTACATGTACAATTGAAAATAAATTTAAAAAAAAAAGAAAAAAAGAAAAAGATTATTCACGGACCCAGAGGAGCACACACGTAATACTTTGCTCTCTTTATCTCGGACAGTGTATCAGAAAAATAACACAACATAAAGAAACCACTGATGTACGCTGGCAACGTGTGTCTGGTCTGCAACTTTTGGCTACTGGCATTTTACACTGTTTGGCTAAATAATCATAAGTTTTGGACAAAACTGACTGGACATTGCAGTCAGGTTAAACAAAACTCCTTAGATTAAAAACTTTGTTAGGTATCAGTATGCATGAGAGTAATACTGGGGTTTTGGCAAGTTCACCAGGGGAGAAATCTCACGGTCGGTCGCGACTTAAGACGATCAAGGGAAAAAAGGTATCAGAACTTGAATGAGCTAAAAGCCATGCTCATGTACTGAAAATGTATAACGATATTCAGATAGAGTTGCTTAATTGTTTGTCCCAAACTCCATAGTCAAGAATGTCTGAAAACAAGTGGTTTTACGGCGTTATTAACGATTCACTATTCGACCGGTTGGACCATTGCGTATCCGCAATATGTAATACTTGGTCATTTCGAGCTAGAAGCTTTTCATATAGCTTCGGCTGCAGAATTGTTTGCTCACTCTTAATACCCAATGCTCCGAGCATGTTCCAAATGAGCTTGGAATCCTATGCATGCATTTGACGTCGTTGTTGGTTAGGGACCTCTTCCGGAGCTTGGTACCCTTGGTTGACTTGCGCTTACATGTCTCCTTTGTTCTGCCTTTCAGGGGTAAATCCAGTCAAAACAGTATCATTGTCATTGGGTAATTCGACAAAAGCAATAACCAAAGTGCAATGGCCAATGTTTTGTGTGAAAATGTCACCAGATTCTTTCTCTGACTTACACACATTTATCCACTTCTGGCTTCATACAGTAGTTACGTTGTGCCAATGATTGAGGTGATTGTCGGTCCTTCACAGTGAGATGAACTGTGGACCAGTTTGGTTCGGGTTTCATTTCTATATCTCCAAAAAAAAACAAACGCTTTTGAAATTCCAATATAAATATATAGTGTAGCGGTGCCGTAAAACCAGCATTTTTGCAAATTCCTACCTAGATTTTTACTTCTTATGTTTATTCTAGCTTATAGATTTATAATTATGTATAAGTTCGTCATTTTTGAAAAAAAAAAAATCAACGGCAACAGAGCGAGCAGAAAATTGTCGGTAACTTCCTAGTTTCAGAGCTGCTGGACAGGGTGCCGGCATGTTGGTAACTTCCTAGTTTCAGAGCTGCTGGACAGGGTGCCGGCATGTTGGTAACTTCCTAGTTTCAGAGCTGCTGGACAGGATGCCGGCATGTTGGTAACTTCCTAGTTTCAGAGCTGTTGGACAGCAGAGCTGCTGGACAGGGTGCCGGCATGTTGGTAACTTCCTAGTTTCAGAGCTGCTGGGCAGGATGCCGGCATGTTGGTAACTTCCTAGTTTCAGAGCTGCTGGACAGGATGCCGGCATGTTGGTAACTTCCTAGTTTCAGAGCTGCTGGACAGGGTGCCGGCATGTTGGTAACTTCCTAGTTTCAGAGCTGCTGGACAGGGTGCCGGCATGTTGGTAACTTCCTAGTTTCAGAGCTGCTGGACAGGGTGCCGGCATGTTGGTAACTTCCTAGTTTCAGAGCTGCTGGACAGCAGAGCTGCTGGACAGGGTGCCGGCATGTTGGTACTTTCCTAGTTTGAGAGCTGCTGGACAGGGTGCCGGTATGTCGGTAACTTTCTAGTTTCAGAGCTGCTGTACAGGGTGCCGGCATGTTGGTAACTTCCTAGTTTCAGAGCTGCTGGACAGCAGAGCTGCTGGACAGGGTGCCGGCATGTTGGTACTTTCCTAGTTTCAGAGCTGCTGGACAGGATGCCGGTATGTCGGTAACTTCCTAGCTTCAGGGCTGCTGGACAGGGTGCCGGCATGTCGGTACTTTCCTAGCTCAGAGCTGCTGGACAGCAGAGCTGCTGGACCGGATGCCGGCATGATGGTAACTTCCTAGTTTCAGAGCTGCTGGACAACAGAGCTGCTGGACAGGGTGCCGGCATGTTGTTAACTTCCTAGTTTCAGAGCTGCTGGACAGCAGAGCTGCTGGACAGGGTGCCGGCATGTCGGTAACTTCCTAGTTTCAGAGCTGCTGGACAGCAGAGCTGCTGGACAGGGTGCCGGCAGGTCGGTAACTTCCTAGTTTCAGAGCTGCTGGACAGGATGCCGGCATGTTGGTACTTTCCTAGTTTCAGAGCTGCTGGACAGGGTGCCGGCATGTTGGTAACTTCCTAGTTTCAGAGCTGCTGGACAGCAGAGCTGCTGGACAGGGTGCCGGCATGTTGGTACTTTCCTAGTTTCAGAGCTGCTGGACAGGATGCCGGCATGTTGGTAACTTCCTAGTTTCAGAGCTGCTGGACAGCAGAGCTGCTGGACAGGGTGCCGGCATGTTGGTACTTTCCTAGTTTCAGAGCTGCTGGACAGCAGAGCTGCTGGACAGGATGCCGGCATGTTGGTAACTTCCTAGTTTCAGAGCTGCTGGACAGGGTGCCGGCATGTTGGTAACTTCCTAGTTTCAGAGCTGCTGGACAGCAGAGCTGCTGGACAGGATGCCGGCAGGTTTGTAACTTCCTAGTTTCAGAGCTGCTGGACAGGGTGCCGGCATGTCGGTAACTTCCTAGTTTCAGAGCTGCTGGACAGCAGAGCTGCTGGACAGGGTGCCGGCATGTTGGTAACTTCCTAGTTTCAGAGCTGCTGGACAGCAGAGCTGCTGGACAGGGTGCCGGCATGTTGGTAACTTCCTAGTTTCAGAGCTGCTGGACAGCAGAACTGCTGGACAGGGTGCCGGCATGTCGGTAACTTCCTAGTTTCAGAGCTGCTGGACAGCAGAGCTGCTGGACAGGGTGCTGGATGATATCCCATATTTGAATGGGTAATAGTGATAAAACATATTCAAAGGAAATAGATGACATCACTCATTCCTTTGAATAGTGATTTGAATAGGTGATATGATCCAATCGAATTGGTGATATCACATATTCAAATTAAATAGTATAACGGTGCCCAATAATAGTTCGATATGGTAATTGTCTTAATTTGCATTTTAATACTAAATGTTTCAATAAATGGTATGCTCCTTGATTAGAGCTATAATATTACGTTTATAATTACATTTAATTAATGTATTGATGTAACATGTACAATGTACTTTTGTTTTAACTTGAATCAGTCACTCAATTATCCATTCTATTTTTTGCATGAGGTTTAGTAGCTATGCTTATATGAAACTTAAATCACATGAAAAATAAATTTCAGATTAACTTTTTCAAAATACAAAAAAACAACAACACTGGTATTGTCTAAATGCCGCAATGTTATTTTCTTAAAAGCGGAGGCAAATATTTCCTGCTTGAAATGCGATTACAGCAACTACACTGCCAGATCTGTGTCGTACTCTACGTTGTGAATATCTCATGCGGCAAGGGACACATACATAACCAGCAACAACTGAATAGGATTTCCATTAATGTCTGACAGCAGAAATACCTTTTTAAAAATGCTACCAGTCCATCCTATTGATATTATAATGTTATTAATCAAGTGATTTCATATTGGCCTTGTTATTTGTCCGAGGGTGGTCGTATTGGCCCAAGGCCGATTTTATTATTCAGCTTTACAATATTGGCTAAAAAACAAGAGTATAAAGTAATTCTAACATGTTCGTGAGTTGAGGATAGAGGGTTGAGATACGTCCCAAAAACGAGGATCTGCCGAGTTTTATTTGGACGTATCTCAACCCGAGGGTGGCATTTCCTTATCCACAACTCAATGGACATGGTACATTTAATGTCTCACCGTTTGAATTTTGCATTTTCACAAAAGTAAGAAGAAATAAGTGTAATTATTATTCAACTTTACAATATTACACACTGTATTAGATCAATTGCGCACATGATATGAAACAGGTAGAGCTAATACAAGGCATAACTGAGCCAATATGAGAAAAGCAGGGCCAATACGAGAAAACAGGGCCAATATGGAATTCAAGCATTCTGATTGGCTTAAAAGAGAGGGCCAATACGGAGAAGTCACTTCCGTTAGATTTTTAAACGACGCCATTTTGTTTCAGTTGATATGCAGACTTTTTTAGACTCCTGCTGATGTTTTATTTTACTAAGTTAAATACAAATATTATAAAAATTGTTATTGTTACAAAAACATTAATTTCTCACTTACCGGACAGAAAAATCTCTATCTTTAACATTGATGGAAAATCTTATCTCACATAGGGTTATCGAAAAATCACTATAACATTTTTATTTTTGAAATAAACATAGGGTTATGGGTATTCATTGTCTTAGTTAGATCATTTTCTATCCATCTATAGCAGTTTTGAGGTAAATTTCGAGAAAAAGTTGATTTACATTTTTCATCCCCATCCTGTATTTAACACTTATTTCTTCTTACTTGTGTGAAAATGCGATATAGCAGTTTTGAGGTAAATTTCGAGAAAAAGTTGATTTACATTTTTCATCCCCATCCTGTATTTAACACTTATTTCTTCTTACTTGTGTGAAAATGCGATATAGTGAGAAAATAGATCTACCATGTCCATTGAGTTGTGGATAAAGTGAATCTAACGTGTTCATGAGTTGTGGATAAGGAAATCCCACCCGAGGGTTGAGATACGTCCAAAAACGAGGCTTTGTCGACTTTTTTGGACGTATCTCAACCTGAGGGTGGGATTTCCTTATCCACAACTCAATGGATTCGCCTCGTCCAAATATGGATTATTACTGCTGTGTACTCGTCCGATAGAATTCATTATTATTCAACTTTACAATATTACACTCTGTATTAGATCAATTGCACACATGAAACATGATATGAAACAGGTAGAGCTAATACAAAGCATAACTGAGCCAATATGAGAAAAGCAGGGCCAATACGAGAAAAGCAGGGCCAATATGGAATTCAAGCATTCTGATTGGTTTAAAAGAGAGGGCCAATACGGAGAAGTCACTTCCGTTAGATTTTTAAACGACGCCATTTTGTTTTTAGACTCATGCTGATATCGAAAAATGACTGTAGAATTTTTATTTTTGAAATAAACATACGGTTATGGGTATTCATTTTCTTAGTTAAATCATTTTCTATCCATCCATTACAGTTGTGAAGTAAAATTCGAGAAAAAGTTGATTTTCATCCCCCTCCTGTATATTTATTTCTTCTTACTTGTGTGAAAATGCGATTCAAACAGTGAGAAAATAAATCTACTATGTCCATTGAGTTGTGGATATGGAAACCTCACCCTCGGGTTGAGATACGTCCAACTTGAAAAACTCGGCAGAGCCTCATTTTTGTGACGTATCTCAACCCTTGGGTGGGATTTCCTTATCCACAACTCACGAACATGTTAGATTCTCTTAATATTCTTGTTTATCTAGCCAATATTGTAAAGTTGAATAATAAAATTATCATTAATCAAGTGATTTCATATTGGCCTTGTTATTTGTCCTCGGGCAGTCGTATTGGCCCTCGGCCTTCGGCTTTGGGCCAATACGACCACCCTCGGACAAATAACAAGGCCAATATGAAATCACTTGATTAATAACATTATAGTTTTGTACTCAACACTGTTAAATGACCTCATAGTATCAATGTATATTTGTTATTGTTGGAACTAACAAATGCCAAAGAAATGTCAAATAAAAGTGCAATATTGTATTTTAAAGTAGCCAAGACACGTCACCAACCCCGCAAAATGATACGCACTTTAAACTAGATGCGATGTACCTTTATAACGCTATTGGCTTGGGAGTTCTTTATTTGATCCCTTCCGCTAATAAATGGAATAACAGGCGTATGACATACCACAAACCCCGCAAAACGATACGTACTTATAAATAGATTCGATGTACTTTTATAACGCTATTGGCTTGGTTTTTTTAAATTTGGTTTCCTTTCTAATAAAAGGAATAACATGGGTATATATCAGAAAACATTAGTTGCTTTTTTCCAAAGCATTTGTTTTATCATTGAATGTTTATTCTCTAAGACGTATGAACACGCCTCCATGACCCAGTTTAATGACAACCTTTAGATTTAGCGTATGACTATAAAAGGTGCGGTTCCAATTATCAACTGTTGTCGTTACAGCTGCAATAAGACAATCTGCTTCATGAGTATCTTTGCCAGATTTTAATGGCAGCTCATGGCCACAAAACCCCACATAAAACTGAACAATACTTTAAAGCTGTTTATTGTATTTCCAACGACTGTGTGTGTTTATTGGCGCTGTGTGGAAACGCAGTGTCGGTATTGAATAGGTTTCAATTTTGTACCATTGGGTTGCATAATCGAATAGGGAGCAGCCAACACTTTTATTGTGAATAAAAAATGTGTATTATGTTTGATTAAACACCCTGTAGTGAATAAATAAATTGTATTACTGATTACTAACAATACGACACCAAATACATACGTCTTCGGCCGTTATTTCATTTTTTTGACATATTCAAAGGATATTTAATAACTTTTCCACAAACTTGAAGGCTACGGTTTTTATAGCTTTGTTTACGGACCTTACGACCATGTTCATCAAGGATATTTAATAACTTTTCCACAAACTTGAAGGCTACGGTTTTTATAGCTTTGCTTACGGACCTTACGACCATGTTCATCAAAGCTCAGAAAAAAGTCTCTGACTTTAAACATTTAGAAGTTTAAATACATATGTCGTCAACGTGAATAATCAGTGAAACCCCATTTTAATCACTTCTGAAGTTCTGTTCTGTTTAATTACCACATATTAAATTATAATGTAGACATTGTAAAAAAAGAAACGTCCACCTAACTATGCAATACACATGCTCTTAATGAAAGTTATGTAAAGCATCGCTAACAACTGACCAATAGTAAAGACAAAATTAATCACGTGGATTTCGTCTGCTTGAGTGCGCGCAGAAAACAACAAACGCACAATCCGCTGCGTAATTAATGACAGAATTCGGTAAAATTCACCTAGTATAAGCTATTAGCACCTCCGCTGGATATTTTATTATTATCAGGACTTGACCCGTAGTTCCGTCATGCTTTATTATCAATGATGTCAGTCCAGATGTTTATTACTTGATGGGATAAAATTGATATTGTAATTTTTACATTCATAACACAAGAGAGTCCGTATATAAAATTCAATGAATATGTAATATATACGAAACATAAAATTTACATTTTTTCGCCATACGTTGTTCTTTAAGATTTCATTTATTTATCATGGTTTGTTCATTGAACACATAATCTATGTTTCGAGAATATGATCTGCTAGATGTAGGGTATGTCCCTTTAATGGACTTCTGTTTTACATTGGTTTCGGCCAATTTCAGGTATTATTCATACACATGAAGGTGAACAAAACTACCTGTCAGTTCCTAGTTCACTGCAACTATAGATTATTTCATGATTTTTTTACAGATTATGAACATTATTCTATTAAAAGTTGGTTGTCTTTAGTTTAGTTTATACTAATTTACTTGAGCTCGATTGTGAAGAAAGCTTTAAGCTTATCGAGTCACTCTCGAGTCAGCTTCCTTAAAAAACCATTACTGGTGTCATATGAGGAAGTATGGTCGATACCACAGTAAGACAAGAGGGGTCGTATGTGATTATTAAAAGAGAAATAATGCTGCCCAAGCGTTACGAGCAATTATAAGAGATTTACTGCCCTTATTTGGCCTGGCTTCTGTTTAGTACCAAGACTGTGTGACGAAATAGAGCCCAAATACATGTACTTATTTAGTCAATAAGGCTTAACATAGTTAAATGAATTTCATGAGATTAGAGCGGCGAAATTGATTGTATCGATAGATATTGTTGGCGCTGTGCGGAAGCACAGTGCCAGTATTGAATAGGTTTTAATTTTGTACCATGGGGTTGCATAATCGAATAGGGAGTAGCCAACATTATTATTGTAATTAAAAACTATGTATTATGTGTGAACAAACTCCCTATAATGAATAAATAAATAGTATTAACTGATTACAAACAATACTATACCAGATGCATACGTCTTCGACCGTTAATTCAAAACTTTTGACATATTCATAGGATATTTAATAACTTTTCCACAAACTTGAAGGTTACGGTTTTTTTATTGCTTTGTTTACGGACCCTACGGCCAGATTCATCAAAGTTCAGAAAAAACGTCTCAATAGTTGTTTTGCTAACTCTAAACATTTTGAAGTTTAAATACATATGTTGTCAACGTGAATAATTAATGAAAACCTATTTTAATTACTACATACTAAAGTAAAATGTAGGCATTATAAATAAGACCGTTCACCTAACTATGCGATACATGGGGTCTCAATGAAAGTTATGTAAAGCATCGCTAACAACTGACCAATAGTAAAGACAAAATTAATCACGTGGGTTTCGTCTGCGTCGAAAAGCGTCTACTGACCACGAGCTGTAGCCTTGTTTAATGGGCGTCATCGTACCATTATACGGAAGGTTGTTTTATGATTCGTTTATTTTTTTGTTAAACTGTAGTAAATGTGTTTTTTTACTTATTATGATAACAGTTACAAATAACATAATGTATTTGGTTTTTCCCGTTGATAGGTTGTTTACTGATATTCTAAAATGACTCTGATTCCTTTAAATCATGTTTCAAAAACATGCGCAGCGCCTTTGATGCTTTGCATCAAAATTTGTCTTGTTTATTATTGTGACATGTGCATAGAATAACAAATTATACAAGTACATATATACAACTGACAAATACAGCACCCGGCCCATTGGGCCTATATGTCACCAGGTTAATCAAGGTAGTAATTATATACAGAATTTAGAAAGAAATACTGATTATATACATAGGTTAACTATGAAGTACAAAATACTGATAGAGCATTAACAGCTGGAAGTTACAATTAACTTCATAGAAATACACAGCAGATATCTTTTAGCATGAATATACAAATAGTGTGGATATGTACTGAAGGCCATACAACAAAGTTGCATGAAATGATCGTTTATGAGAATAAAATATTTCTTCTTTTTAAGTAAGCACAGACAATAAATTTTGCAAGTTGTCTTGGGTATGATGATATAATATGTGAAATTCTCTGGTTAATGGGCAAATTAGAATTATTTTCAAATATATCTCTAAATTTGTTTTCTCGCAGTTCATTATACAATTCACATTGAAATAGGAAGTGTTTCTCATCTTCTACTGAGTTCGATGAACACAGTCTACACAGTCTCTGATCAGGCTGTTCCCCTGTGAAGCTTCCGGTTTCAATTCTTAGTGGCAAGATTCCAGATCTGAACTGACACAATACCGAGCGTTCATTCTTACTCAAATTCATTTCTACGTAATCCTCGCATTTAAAGCTATTCTTAAAGAGACGATATGTTCTTAGTTTTGAAACATGTTGGACTTCATCTGACCAAATATTAGAGTAATGAACAACAAGTAACTGCTGTGCTTGTGACAAGTTAATAGCTATTCTGTTTTCAAAATGTTCGGATAACCCTAATGTAGACATAACGTGTTTAATATCATTTGACCAATTATTATTGCACTTTAAGTAAACATAAATGGACACTTTCTTAGTTATCCGCCCTTCATCCATTAGAATTAGTTTGTTCCACATACGTAACATGTTTCTCCATCGTCTGTAAACACTAGGTATCCATCCAGTGTCTCCTGTCATAGCGAGAATCGGTGTGAAGCGAAGAATGCCAAGAAAGTACCTGAGGGCTCTGTTCTGAACATTATCTATATATTGGTATTTCTTGAACCCCCAAACAGATGAACGGCACAACACAGGCATTATACAGTTTTTCGTAGGATTTGAAACCAAAGTCTTTCAGAGTATATATGTATTTTATCAATAATTCCACCAAGTGCACGACCGGCTGCTTTCCCAAGTGATTCAGTATTGTACGTAAAGTCATTCTTTTCATGGAATATAACCCCTAAGTATTTATAATTGCTTACTGTTTCCAGTGTACTGTTACCGATTTTAAAGTTAAACTCACTTTGAGGTGCTCGGCCTCTCCGGAAGTGCATGCATTTCGATTTGTTAACATTGATCAAAACTCTCCATTGTTTACACGAGTTATGAACAGTGTCTAACATTGATTGCAATTTCTCTTCGCTATCCGCCATCAAGACTATGTCGTCTGCATACATCACAAGAGACAGCTTGGTATCGCCAACCGGTATCCCAAGGTCAAGTTCATTGATATCACTGGCAAGATCATTTGCAAATAAGGAAAATAATGTCGGTGGTAAATTACAACCCTGTTTCACGCCTGTAAAACAATTAAACCAGTCAGTAACTTTGTTATTAATGCGAATACAGGAAACCGAACTTGCGTAGATATTCTTAATAGAGTTGTATAGTTTGCCGTCAACGTTATTTATCAACAGTTTGTACAGTAACATGTCTCGATCTATGTACTGTCAAAACAATGTTTTAGATCAATATAAGCGGTGAACACTGACTTATTATTCCGTATAATACTACTAATCAAGTAAATACTTGATCTTCACATGACCGTATGATTGTATATGCAGATGCAATTAAACAATGCAGATTTATTTTCCATTGATTTCTATATCCAACGTTCGATACTTCACGACTCTGCAAATGTGAATGTGCTGTTGCAGAAAGAAAAACAACTTCAGCAATGTGTTACTATATGTATTGCATAATTACATCTTTCTAGTTTACATAATATTTTGTAAAGTCAGGCTGCTAATTTCGAACATTATGGTTTTAGATATAAAGTGGTTTTGTTGACGATGATCATGTAGTTTTTCACTGTTTACCTTTGCGTGTGATCACGATGCAATCACGTGAACGTTGGTTTCATGTAAGAATGTGTCATCGCGCTGTCTTTGTCCTCGCGTTAATGATGCTGTCATGCATGAATATGACCGTTAATTTGTGAAATCACGGTGCGATTTTACCATGGACCTTATGCATGAAGTTTTCTCGGGAGCTGGTGGCAACTCCAGTACGCAACCTCAAGGATTGACACAGAGCTTCGTACACTTTGCTTCAAACATCGTAGTAGCGTTTTAAATTTTTAATAACTGACTAGAGTTGTTTTAAAAGTAAATTAAGTTTACATGAAATTACCTACTATGTCATACCTATACATCATCTACAAAACGTTTCCATGGCGACCGATGCGATGTTGAGGACATCCGTATTCATACTGGTGATGACAAACTGCAAGGCGTGGCAAAGGGCAATTTTCTTGCTATTTTGGAATTTTCCTTGGAACAGCTTGGGTAAACCAAAACGACGTCAACAGAAAAGTTGATTTGCTTGCTGCTGGAACAGCCTTGACGCAATCAACAGTTAATTGATTTGCTTCCTAATTTTGAAATTTTCGAGCACCTAGCAGAAACTTGGAACATTTTATTTATAATATTGCATAGGACTCACCAGATGACGTCAACAGAAAAGTTAACTGGCTTGCTGTTGGAACAGCCTCGACGCAATCAACAGTAAAGTCGATTTGCCTACTGATTTTGAATATTGCATAGGACCCACCAGATGACGTTAATAGAAAGTCAATTTGCTTCCTAATTTTGAAATTTTCGAGCACCTAGCAGAAACTTGGAACATTGTATTTATTTTGGAATAGCTTTGGACGAGGTCAACAGAGATGACATGTGTGCTGTTTTTTAAATTTATTTTGGACAGCCTGGACAACGTTGAAAGAAAAGTAGTTTTGATTACTGTTTCGGAATTGTCCTTGGATCAGTTTGGACGACGTAAAGAACAAAAAACGGTATACTTGTCGTTGTGGATTCTTAGGCAAAACCAGACGGAGCCGCATCATCCTTTGATATTAGTCGATAGGAAATTCAGCTGAATACAAGAAATGCAGCAGATGACTTTTTTTTTAATGGCATCGATTGTTTCAGAAAAAGTGAAAGCTTTCTATTTAACGGACCATGGACTGATATCACATACGACTATGATCATTTCATACGACATCCAGGAAATATGCGTGACGAGGTTGTAAACACGAACAGTCAGTTGGGTATCGCACCTGTTGTCAACTGAATACAAAGTGCACAGTTTCCCATGGCCTTTACTAAAAATAATGTACATGTATAGGGTCTGCTGTTAATAATATTTTTAGAACTGAAGTTTTAGTTTTCAGTTTATTTGAAAATATTTATGTCACACACATATAGAAATCAAGAGTGCATAGCGTAATAAGTGATATTGTAAAATAAATAACACATTTATTTATTTAAATTGTTTTGTAGGTATGACAAATAAAACACGGAACTTATTTAGAAATGATTTATTTGAGTCTTTTCATAAGGATTCCTACATAAGATATGGTTGACATGTTGACTGACTTGTTCTAATCTGTGAATGGTGTTTGATAGACAGTAGACACTAAAAAGGGAAAATAAGACAGTCAACAAAACTTTCTATTTAAAATAACTCAGTTCGTGCAAAAATTTGTAAAGTTGATAATATAGATATATGATAATAGAGGACAGTGCTACTTCGAAAGATACATGAACACAGAGAACAACATTGAATCGAAAGACACATCATCACAGACGGCAGTATTAGACACATGGCAGCAGACACATCATCACAGACGGCAGTATTAGACACATGGCAGCAGACACATCATCACAGACGGCAGTATTAGACACATGGCAGCAGACACATCATCACAGACGGCAGTATTAGACACATGGCAGCAGACACATCATCACAGACGGCAGTATTAGACACATGGCAGCAGATAATACTGCTACTTCGAAAGACACAGAATCACAGAGGACAGTGCTAATTAGAAAGACACATGTGCTATAACAGAAGACAGTGCTAATTTGAACGACGCATGGCAATAGAGGACAGTGCTTATTCGAACGACGCATGTTAACAGTAGACAGTCCTAGTTTGAACGACGCATGATAACAGAAGACAGTGCTAATTCGAAAGACACATGTACTAATTCGAAACACACGTGATCACAGGTGAAAGTGTTAATTCGAAAGACCCATGATCACATGACCTACCGTTCATTCGAGAGACCCATGATCACATGACCTACCGTTCATTCGAGAGACCCATGATCACATGACCTACCGTTCATTCGAGAGACCCATGATCACATGACCTACCGTTCATTCGAGAGACCCATGATCACATGAACTACCGTTCATTCGAGAGACCCATGATCACATGACCTACCGTTCATTCGAGAGACCCATGATCACATGACCTACCGTTCATTCGAGAGACCCATGATCACATGAACTACCGTTCATTCGAGAGACCCATGATCACATGACCTACCGTTCATTCGAGAGACCCATGATCACATGACCTACCGTTCATTCGAGAGACCCATGATCACATGAACTACCGTTCATCATGACCTACCGTTCATTCAAGAGACCCATGATCACATGAATTACCGTTCATTCGAAAGACACATGATCACATGAACTACCGTTCATTCGAGAGACTCTTGCTATCTCTGAAAAGACACATGTTAATTGAGAACAGCCCTTAAAGACACATGCTCGCAGGGTACAGCGCTTGATAAAGAAGCGACCTTATAGGTAATTATATTTAGCTTGTTGTAATTAAGACATAACTCTTAATTATCTGCCGTTGACATTTTTTTTTAAATGACGTACTATTACATATACATGTATATAAAACTAAAGGCTAGAATCAACATTAGAAGCAAAAATCTAGGTAGGAATTTGCAAAAATCGAATGAACATGCTGGTTTTACGTTAATATGTTTGAATTTCAAAAGGGTTTGCAACGCTTTACTATTTGGTAGCTTATTATTTCAAATATATAGATATACATTACAGGAATTTATACTGGAACCTTTTTATATGACTTTATGTTCTAAATATGTTATTTTCATACAGTTTGAAGAACTTTATTTTTTATTAAAATCTGAGAGCGAGCAGCTTTAAATATTAGAATTTCATCTTTTTTCGAGTATTTGTAATTTATGAATAGACAGCTACTTATACGTCACTTCATTCGATATAAGATATTTCACACATTAATGCATATTTGTCAAAACAGGTGTGAACATGACAGTGTTAGTAGTCACTGTACTAACTGCTCCTTCAACATACGTTGCCATTACATTGTATAACGATTATTCCAATTTAGCTGTAATGAATTCATCACAGTTTGTACTGCCAACATCGGTGACGATCAAACACTCTCCTTCCGGCTGGAAACATATTGCGCGAGGGGATTCCAGTTCATCGGAGTCCATTAGGATTCGAACTAATTCACCAGTCTTCGAGACTTGGTGAATATTTCGAGATTCTTTACCGCATATGTAGAGGTATCCCTGGCTGTCGGTAGCCACACCAGAAGGGTACACCAGGTCTTTGTGTTTATATCTGAAAAGCAAGCATCCTTCAACTGTTAAAGCAATGACCATGTGCAACCGCGAATCAGATACGTACATTACACTTTGGTAAGAGTCTGTTGTGATATGCTCTGGGTATGCAAATAATTGTCGCTCTTTGTTGTCTTTCTGGTAGAAGGCTACGTATTTACCCGCCATAGTATACATTCTGATGCAGGGCGTTTTGCTCCAAGGGTCGCTGGTCATTGCAAACGTGTCGCCAACAATAGCCACTGCCCAGCATTCACATTCAGTATTAAATGATGAGACTATCTTCATCTGTGGTCCGCTGTAACTCACGATAAATACTTTCTGCTCACCGGGTACCGTAACCACGACATTCCCGTCGTCAATGACCTTGACATCCCAGGGGTTGTTCGAAAAACTAAGCCTATCGCATATCACCCCTCTCTTGTTGAACATTTTCAAACATGAATTATTCCAGTCTGCCAGTAGCATCTTGCCGCCATTTACGAATGTGCATCCACTGAAGCAACATGCATTGCTATCCGCTCCGCTCACGCCGTCGTTTCTACTTAATAGTTGAAGCTCTTTTCGTGAGAAATCAGTTTCAGCCGACAAAGAAAGGAATCCTGGGAGTTTTGACTCCATTGGCCGTATTATGACGTCACCTAGACTGTTCATGCTCTTAAAAAATTTATCCACCCAAGGGTCCGGTCTGAATTCGTAGTCAAGTCTGGATGCGTTATTGAAGTCACGTCGCAAAATTTCCTCGTATACGGGGCATTTATCAAGGACTTTTTTCTTAAGACGTTTGAACTCGTCACTGTCATGGGAACACGACTGTAAATAGAAAAAAAGAGAATTGAATCTTTTGTCATTCTGATATTTTTGTTCTAAATAGAGGTATGACGGATTTTCAAACAAAAATAAGAAGTTGCTTTATCATGGTTTTGAAATTAGTGAAACAGTTGATGCAGAGTTTGGATGGTAAATGACTGTTTAAATTTAAGATAAAACAAACAAATAAACAACAAAAAGACTGTAACGTTATTACAATATCTCGCCAAAAAAACTTCCAAAATGGAGACATGAAAAAGTTAGATAATTTTATTCCAAATACCTTCTGACAACACGCCTGATAGGAGGAGATAAAAGTTTGACCAAAACAAAGTCTACCGTACCCACACATAAATATTTTTCGTATAGGGCCCTAAATCATTAGTGAAAACTGTACATGTAATGAGAAATTTGTTTCGTCTTAATGATTGTAATTTGTATGAAGGGTCGTGAAATTGTGGCATAATTACACACTTTTGAAGATTAAGAGCAGAGTTGTTACACAAAGGGACAGGCAGGCGGTACAAACGAAAACCTCAGGCGGTACAAACGAAAACCTCATTACACCTATCCAAGAAACAATGCATAATTCAGCAAAAATTCAGCAGAAATGATCTTATTATTGTTAGCATGTTCCTTTCTCGGAAGAGAGACGAAATAAAGGGCCTGAATTCCACACTCAGTCTTTACTAAGTTGCACTTGATTACCATTGTCCCCTCCGCTCGATATTCTTATGACTTGAATTAAGGTTTCAAAGGTCTATGTGGCATTTTCCTAAGAATTATTTCAATAAGCAGTATAAAATAGGGTGTTTAAGAGAAGCCATGTATCCTTATATGTTTGTCATATTCCTTTGAATATATTAACAGAGCGGGTTCTAACAGAAACTCATTTGTTACTTGTTAACATGGAGTAATTATAGTCCAAAGTATCATATATACAAAAATGTATACAGAAAAAAATGCGACAGTCTTATTTCATTTTATTTGAAAACTGAAACAAAACTTTAATGTAGACAGTTTTGTTAAATTGTACTGTAAGCTAATCATCAACCACTTACGGTCAACTGTTCCATAGAGAAGCTGGTTTCTTTCTGAATTTTCATACATCGTTTAATCTGATCGTTGATGGTTTTCATTTGCCCTTCGTGCAACTCGTCTAGCCTCGCCATAAACTCTTTCTGTTTAGACAGTAGGTGGGCGATCAAATCTTCTACAACGTCAAGAAACTCGTCAGTAACGTCCTCTTTGCTTTCCGTTAATTTCTTCTTGAGCACGTTTCGTTCATCTAACAACGTACCTGCATAGAATGAAAAGGACTTCGGATTGAAATTGGTGTAATCATTAATTCAATTCAATTCAGTTCAATATACTTTATTTAACGACGGTTACACAATAAACAATTACAGCATCATTTATAT
>JAFMSR010000218.1:35160-54161 GCA_022818135.1 Saxidomus purpurata | reverse complement strand
TCTGCCTTCTGTATTTGTAAGAATCAAATTTGAGTTTTGCTTCCGGTGCTTGCACATGTATCGATCAGTATCAGATTTACGGCATTGTTCATTCTTGTACGCGTCATTTTTGTATGCCAGCAACATACAGTGTATATATCAGTCAAATCTCAGTTTCACATTATACTTTTTGTACAAGCCATGAACATGAACCTCAGAAAAAAATTTTCTTTTTGTTTGA
The DNA here is from genome assembly GCA_022818135.1 of Saxidomus purpurata. Classification (NCBI taxonomy): domain Eukaryota; kingdom Metazoa; phylum Mollusca; class Bivalvia; order Venerida; family Veneridae; genus Saxidomus; species Saxidomus purpurata. Next base: position 53,941 of record JAFMSR010000218.1, on the reverse strand, counting down.
TGGCTGATTTCTGCCATTTAGTTCTGGCAAGTTGGCGCCTCTGAAGGGCGCCAACACGCCAGAACGTAAAAAAGCAGCTTCAATACGACAAATGACATATTTGTCGTATTGACGCGCTTAATTGTCATTCTGGTCAATTATAGGACTTGGGAACAACAATTTCAAGAACGACAAACAATCGCGCTGAAACGACCAGTGTCTCCATGGTGTCAAGACACAAGAACGACAAATTCTTGATTTGGCGTGTTGGCGCCAAAACGACAAAAATGTCCTTTTTTGTACTGGCGCGCTCTATTTGTCGTTCTAGCGTTTTTGCGCCCTTCAAATAAGCCAATACACCAGACAACCACAACTTTAAACCTACAACTAAACTTTCACCTTTGTATCCGGTACCTGAAGTCTGGTACATAAGTACGTCATCAAAACGTGTCTCAGTCAAGTCTCAATGTTGCATTAGAAATCAGTATGCCTCGATAATCCCTCTGTGCTACCTCTGCAAAATATCTAAGACACCAGTCAACCTTATAAATCATTTCAATGATAAATTTCAAATTGTCGAAACACCAACACATAAGATATTTCGAAGTGCATGCACATTACAATCAATGGCTATAATGTCCATAGCATCTTTGCGACTTATTCAAGCACCGGCGGTCAGAAAAGTTATATCATTAGTAGCACCATGTCATAATTCAAAGCAGAGTTTTATTTTACATAATTTGTATGACTTACAAATCAATCATATTGCCGAAAACTATATGTACCAACATTGTAGAGCCACAGTGGACCTTATCCGTGCTGCAACCTTTATCAGTGCAAACATGCGTTATCTGGACCAATCCTGTCAGAAGAAAACACCGGACAGTGATTGGTGATTCAATTTTATAATATGTAACTTAATTGTGTTTATAAGGTGACTGTGTGATACATTCCATGAAAGGGTGATAAAGAAAACGGAGTACTGGTCATACAGTCAGTTCCAAAAGAAAGTGTGCACTTCTTAATTTTAAATATTTCAATACTTAGCAGACGTATCGGCTTCAAGTTTCGCACACTATATCCCATGTGTATTTGTCATCGATCGATTGCAAAATCTAAAATGTTCGCCATATTGTACGTAAACAGATCTCAATTTTGGTACCAAATAAAGGCTTTCAGAAAAAAGGTAGTCGATGAAAAATCACAGAAAACAAAGTGCACACTTTCTTTTAGAACTGAGTGTATTAAAACCAGAGTTTTCCTGACTATCCTCATTGGAGAGGTATCATAGCCATTGTGATTACAAGCTCAAACCTTGGTGGCGATCATCTTTTATCTTCTTCTGGCAAACAGATAGCAAACAGTCCGAACCTCGCCATATGCAAACATTAAATAATACTACGATGAATGCTGTAATGGTTTGAGATCCCGACTGATTTACTACGCTATTTACTTGTTTCTTCCCACTCCTATAACATTGCAAAATCTGCTAACACTTGTACGCAAGTTACAAAATTACTTTGTTTTTTCCCCACTTATTTCATTCTCTGTTCGTTTCTGGCACGGATAAAATTCCAAGAAACGCGGCGCATTCTGCACTGACAAGATGCGTTATGACTCACATAAAGTCCTTTATGGTTTTCCAATGTGGTACTATTTTTGCAATGTTTGTATTTCATAATTGTGTTTGTATTCTAATGTAATTGTATTGCCTATTAAAAGGTATCAACACGGGATGTTACTATGGTATAGGGACGTTGCTTAACCCAATCATATTGTACTACTTTCCAGTAAGTACATATTGGAAAGGTAACATAGAACATTATCAAGATATGTAGGCGCAAATCAAATGTTTAAGTTGATGTTTCGTAATTTTCTTTTCAGCATTTACTTGGAAATGTAAACATTTTATCATTTCAGTTACATTTAAATGAGCATTTTTGATCGCAAACTTCAGTTGGAAAACTTTATATGTTGCAGGTCGCACATCATTACTTTTGAAAAAAGTGTTTTGTGTTTAGAAATATTAATTAAGATGTAGTTCAGATCGAAAATGCTCCTGTTGTGCATGTTGCCTGACGGACGGGATTCAATCCTGTTTTATCGCGGTTGTTCGTATTTAGAGCACGTACTGACACATTTATAACATTGAAACTTGTTGCTTGTAAGGCTGAAAAAGTGTACCTTCATCTATTTTGAATTTTGGAAAACGTCGATGCTATTCTGCTTAGTCAGGAATGTGCACAAATTTAATTACGACCGAACAAGCTGCGAATCAACAGAAATGTCAAAGACGTGTTCTTTAAAGAACTTCCGCGGTTTTATTTCTCGTCAGTCTTGTCAATCAGCTAACATGCACATTAATTAATCTTGCAGGTTATTTCAGTTGCAATGCAACATGTTCTGTAGTAGTATAGTTGATATATATGTGCTAGAATCATACTTAGATGTCAGCTTAATGTATTCAGATTAATTAAGTAATAGGAAGCCTTTCTTGTTTAACATCGCCATGCCCACTCCCCTTCGACACGTTCAAACATTTAGAGTCTTTGGTTTGATTTTAAGATTCTGTCATTTGCAGATAACGTTATCATTTACGCGTAAGTCGCTCTTTGCAAATGAGTATTTGATAAAAGGCTAGACGAATAATATTTTGCCATACAAATTAAACAACCTATAAAATATAGCTGCCGTGTTATATGCATTTTGAAATGACTCGAGATTAGAAATTGTAAGAATACGGCTTGACCTCTGAGTACATCGTCAACTCGTATTTATAAGCACTCTCCGCTTTAATGTTATATGGAATGAAAATACCAATTGAAAACACTACTGTAACAGGGTTAACTGTTTTGTAATATTTAGATTTGCGACTGTATACAATATGGCTTTTAATGGTCGCATATATTTCTAACTGTAGAAACGGTAATTATTTGAAAAAAAAAACGTATACTCATATTGTCGGAAATGCCAAAATCACAAAACACTACTAAGCACACAATTTGCTAAAATGTGATGATTGAAAATCATCCGAGTATACGTTATTCAACAACAACAATTTTAAACGACGTTTCCAGTGCGTTAAAATTCTTGTTACTCATTTTATGAGCAATAAATTTCTCTTAAGCATGATAGAAGGTTTAAAAGATTTCAGCTTCATATAAAAGTCACCGCCATTTCTGACGTCACATAGTAGCTAACATTTTAAATAAATTACAGGGACATGAACAGAGTGCAGGGCAGATAGGTCTGGTCTTAGTGTTAGCAGGAGTCCTTGGTTCTATAGTAGCTGGCTTATGGCTAGATAAAACCAAAACATTCAAGTAAGTTTGTACTTTACAGTCACTTTATAATTACTCTTGCTGCTCTCGAGAAAGAACATTTTTAGCACGAAGTGCTCGTGGAGAGCTATTGTGATAATCACTCTGTCTGTTGTCGTCCGTCGTCAGAAATCTCATTCGAACGACTTCTCCTCTAGCCAGTTGTTTCCAAACTTCATAGCAATCATAAATATATGCTCTTTTATCAGATTCCTTGGAAGTGAGTTGATCCATGCAGAACTATGGTTGCTATGGTAATCGATAGGAAAACTTCAAATATCTTCTCGTCTTGAAAGCACTGTCCGATTTCACAAATGTTCCTTGGGTGGCCTTCCACCAAATTCCTTCAAATTATTCCTGTCCAATAAAAACATGGCTGCCATACATGTATATACATTTTGTAGCGAGAGCTTCAAAATTATTTTGTCAGAAACTGCTGGCCCGATTTCAAAATACTTTAGCCTTAATAATTCTTTAGGTAACCCTCTATTATCCTTGAAATTGTTCCGATCCTTTTTAAAATTAGGCCACGGTGTATGAAAATGAGCCTCATGGAACAATGTTTTTCCTATAGAACCTCCATGTTTACATTAATGCTTCTAATATTTTTAACAGAATGTGTATGACCGTGCGACCTTGTTAAGGTAAAGTTATGGACGAAACACTTGGCCATGCTGTCGGAAATCCTATAGTTTACACACTCATGACAGCACCTTCATTTTTGCATGCAACATTTTTACATTTTGATAAAATGTGAATGATAGAAATACCTCGACCAAGATCGTCTATAGGTACGAATACACCAGAAATTGAGCCATGCCATGTGTGAACATCTACCATTTTACCTTATAGAACAACGTTTTCACTCTAGGACTTCAATTTTTGCTTTATTCGTTGTCATATTTTGACAGAATGTGACAGTAAGACCTCGGCTAAGTTTGATTACGTGCCCAATCAGACAAACATTTTGAAAACCTACTACATAAAACTATATTAACAACGTAACACCTTCATTTCTGCATCTTAATCGCATCTTGAAATAATATGCTTGGCAGAAAGTTGTTAGATAATTTAATCAGGTGTTTCTGAGGTGAACGATACAAGGCCGTCATGGCCTTCTTGTTTTTCATTTACTGTGCACGAGTTATTCTAAATGATCGAAATGGTTATACACGTATATGACAAGTTGGTTTTCGTTGATTTCAGGCCAACAACTGTGGGTATATACTTCCTTTCCATGGCTGGTATGATCGTACTGACATTTACCATGGATGTAGGATTAATTTGGGTCGTGTTTTTAACGGCCGGAACTTTAGGGTAAGCAAATAATTTCTGTCTGGAGGATATAAAGCGGTTCTGTTTAGTTTCAAGAAACCAGTTCTGTCAATGGTAAATCAGCATTTTGCGGCAACTTCTTGATCTACAATGTATTTACTTTTTTATTTTAACGTCTGTTATGAGTATTACTCACTCCAGTGATTATTGAGCTGTCTAGCTTTGAAGCGTTTTCAGACATCCTATGTGTGCAGAAATCGATTGTACTCCAATGGCATCACACTTCTAATGAAAATTTAACAGAATTATCGTCTGCTTCGTAGGCAAACTTCTAAATGTAGCTGTCTAAGGAAATTCCCAGTAGAGGAATCATGTGCCAAAAGTTCTTACAGTTAACATTGAAACATGGGCAGTTTGTTAAGAAACAATCCAAAACCCGTATTTGCTATTGTGCCGAATTCATCTCAGAAATTGGAAAACATTGCAAGTTTGCAAATATGTAGTTGATTATTTGGTGATAAAAATACCTGAAGTAGTGTGGACTTTGACTGCCCATCTTTTCTCTTTTGCCTTTTTTGTATAACAATCGTTCCTTATCCTTCGATCTCAACAAGCATAAGGCAGTTATTTCAGCAATCAAACATAATAAAGAAATTCAAAGGCTATTATTAAGTTCTAAATGTATTGATGCCATGTAATAGTATTTCACTTTTCTTTCAGATTTTTTATGACGGGTTACCTCCCTGTTGGATTTGAATTTGCGGCCGAAATTACATACCCGGAGTCGGAGGGAACATCATCTGGTCTTCTTAACGCCTCTGCACAGGTTGATTTGTTTGTCTGTTTTGTCTTTCTGTACATATCCGCATTATATCCAATAGTATGTTACTCACGCGCAGATGATAAGTTATCAGTAGTTGTCTTTACTTGACAACTACGATCAAGCATACAGTGTCAGCCGCGAAACAGTATGTTTTTTAGGTAATGGGTGCTGATATATACTGAAGACTGATATTTTAGTAAACAAAGTTTTACTTACTGTTTCATCATATGCAGCCTTTTTGCAATTTTAACGTATCGGATTAATTCTACAAATGAATATTCGGTGGCTGATTTCTGCCGCTTGTTTCTGTCGACCCGCCAAGACAAAAAAACAACAAAAAACGACGTTCTTTCTTTCTAATTTGTTACATTTTTCGCTCCGTGTAGTTTTGTTAGGTACAGCAAAACGTGAAAAGAAAAAAATTGGCGTTGTGGTTGGTCGGAAGAACGAAAGAACAAAAAAAGTCAAGATATCGTTTTGTCTTCTTGCCGACAAGAGCGACAGAAATCAGCCACCATATGAATGTGGTATATGTATATACCGCTGCGAGTCTCTTGTTGTTCGGTATATTTAATCACACTGCATGCAGTATTGGTTGTTTCTGTGGCAATATATTAACAAGCGTCTGTCTTCACTGTGTTTCAGACATTCGGTATAATATTAACCATCGGGATGAGAGGACTGATCAATCGGGTCAGTGTCATGTCTGCCAATATAACAGTATCAGCAGTGCTACTGGTCGGGACTGTGATCACAGGTTTGAATAATTTAAAACCACTAACCCTACCTTAGCTTTTATATTTTAGACAATGTTATTTGTTTTCATAGGGGTTGAAATAAAACAAGACCAAAATGCCCGGAGCAGCGACGACTATAATTAAACTGCACAAATGAGGAAGAATTTTAAAAATGACATAACTTAGAATGTCAGAGCTGTGGTACACTTTATTGAGCATTTTTCTATGTCTTTGTTCAAGAACAATAAATTTTGTAAGTCGGAAAAATACATGCTGAAACATAACACTGTTCCTGTAAGGTGCCTATCGTCTGTGACGCTTTCAATTGATTTGAAAAATTAGGCTTAAACGTAGCAAAACAGACAAATATAGAAACGGTGACATAGCTATTCCATTACTTTTAATACATCAGGTACGAACTGTAATATTTTGAAACTGACATTGATCCGGGTACAGGAACAACTAATTTTATCTAATTTTCTTACAGCGTTTATTCAAGCGGACTATAGGCGCCAGGAAGCTGGGAGAAGGGTAGGTGTTCTTTAACTATTCGAAAAAAGCTGAAATCTACAAATGTATATGAGGTGGTATGTTTTGATTGTTAAATGAAATCTTGTTATCGAAGATAATGTAATTATACATGTAGACGGAATTTCTAAAGTTGTTTTCTGAGCAGTGAACAATGTCACAACGAAGATGAACGTATAGGAAATACGCTATGGCAGTACATTTGTATTAATTTGTTTAAGAAGTTAAATATTTGATATATTTTACATGTACCCTTTAAGGGATGATACAACAAATGCACGTTAATCTGTCGAACAGCAAAACAAAACAAACAAACACTAAGCAAACAAGGAGTTCAAGTTTAGGTACAACTTATAACATGCCCGATGTTTGCTTATACCGACTTAATCTTCAGTCAACTTATTTTTTGCACTTCGAAATAGAAACTCTAAACACTGTATCTTAGCAATGTGTTGATCTAGAAAGATTTTAGGAGATTTTCTTGCAGTAGTGTTATCAAAATATGTTTTTTCAACTGGCTTACAGAAGAATCACTGTGATTCTGATGAGCGTCAGGGAATTATAGGAATGAACATTTCATCATTAAGCGTTATAGATTGTTTTTCTCCGTTTTTAAAGCTGACAATATCATATGGAAAATACTTTTTTCCCGGATGTTCACATGTACGTAAAAGTGAATGCATATTGTACATGCTATTTGTAGCTTTCCAAAATGCATATGTATATATTCACCTTTGCTTCGGCTTTGGTTCACAATTTTATATACGAGGGTTGTAAATATACTCAGTTGCAAAAGAAAGTGTGCACTTTTTAATTTTAAATTTTGTATTTTAAATATCTCCAATTTGATAAAACGTATCGTTCTCAAATGTCGAACACTTCCTTTATACACCATTTGCTGTCGATTGAATGTGCTATCAATGCACAAGAAATTAAGCATAAATTGCTCTAAATTTCGATTCTATACATCATATATTTCTGTTAAAAATAATACATAAAATTAACAAAAGCCTAAGTGCAAATTTTCTTTTGCAGCAGATTATATATGAGTGTTTATTTACCTCTGCTGTGTCTGTGATTTCCTTCCTCCCAAAGCCACTCTCGCAGACGCCCCAAGGTTCTCGTGTTAGGGTATACCTAGGCTCCGCCCGCAAGGCTGTAACAATCAAAGTCATACCCTGCAAGTTACTAGACCTACATACATAAGCCACACCACTAAAGTAACTGCATATCTATCTATAGGCCCCGCACGCAAGATTCTGCCAATCAGAGCCCCTCGTCGCAACTTACATTTTGTGACAGATTTTTGCGACCCATTATCATGTATATAATATAAACACTTCGCAAACTATAGAGAAAATAATGTGCGCTTCGAGCTCTTATTATGTTAAAATTGTTAGTGAAACCTTTCCTAAGATATGGACTAAAATGTTTAATTGAAAACTGACATGTCGGTACTTAATGTATAAAAATTAAAGAAATAAAGCAAGGAGATTTCCTGAAATAAGGCCGCCCTTCGGACCTGCATAAATGGTGTTATTGTAAGTCATTAAATACAGTATGATTCCAAAATATTTGGTCTTCATTATCAAGGGTAGACTTAATATCGAGTGATCTTACGCAACTTTACTGTACTTAAAAAAATAATACATACAATTAACAAAAACCTAAGTGCACACTTTCTTTTTGACTGTGAGAAATGGTCTCTGGTGGTTCATTAAAATGTCCACACATTTTGATATACAATCTTCTTTATATTTCAGACGGTTGATTATTTGGATCAAATCCATTTTGATGTCGTCGTTACAGAAAAAGACAAAGTGAAAAATGAAGAGATGGGACAGAGTGACAAGATAATAGACTAGTTGTTTATGTATGACAATAATTACATCTTACTTATATTTTAATAGTATAAAAATGACTCATGTCTTCGTTTTAGAAAAAAACGCCAGAAACTGAATGAGTAATTTTTATGAAAGTGAATCGTATGAGTTTGGAAAATATCATATACTTGTTTGTAAAATCTTTATTTTGAAGGTTGAGTGTTTCACCAGCAGAACGTGGACATGGCGTTTCATATGGGACTATTTTTCATCGTGAAAGTTGCAAGAAAGTGTAACTTGAAAAGAGTCTGCTTATTGTACATAAGTAGTGCTGCTTCATCCATTTATGAAATGATTTTGATCTTTTAATTTGTTGCAAAGCTCCCAGTGTTGCTTAATATAAATTGTGTAAAATGTTTCTGAACAACAGTCATAGTTCTCGCACTATTGATGGAAACGGTCTATCATATTTTCATAATTTCTCGACACCATGTACACACCTAGGCAAGGACACACTGTTGTCAGCTTAGATAAAACACCAGTCCTTTTGATTGAAAGGAAATGGGATAATGTTTCAATGCAAGATACATGGACGCTACGCCAGCATTCACAATACCGTGCATATGTGCTTCGATATCGTGTATTGAGACTCTTTGGATGTTTGGTTCATTACATTTAGTACTGTTTTGGAGAGTTAATGGTTTTTACATGTATCCTAGATTATTTTGGCTTAATCTTGCGTCAGCAACAGCCATTATTGTATCCTGCTCAACATTTGGTATGAATGTATTTTTGTTCACTCCTATGTTTTGTATTGTGAAAAAGATATAAAATATTTGCAAACTGTTTTCGAATGTTACTGTGTTTCATACATATTATGTCAATAAATTTGAAACTTGAAACTTGAAATAAGAAATATGAATTTAAAATGGTTGTGAGTCAACCTTATCTGTTCATTGCCTTAACAATAGTATAGATGTAGTAAACAGTTACTTTCCCTTTTGTGCATAAATTTGTGCTGTTTTGTATTACTTAACAATTCAACACTTATATCGATATACACTATGTCACTGTGTTCTAAATGTAGAAACCAAATGTATATAAATATATATGTATGTATAAACTATATTCTGTTAATACTGATCACGTAAGTGCGACTTCACGTCAACTAGACTTAACACGCCTGTATAGTTTAACTAGCTACTCCCGATTGATTTAAATATTGAATTTAACTATATATACAGGCAATAAATGAGAGCACAGCTTTTACTTGTATTTCTCACTGACGTTTTCATGCTATGCAACGTTTCATGTGTGTGCATATAGACCATATTAAAGCAATTTCAAGCTAGTTGATTTTGTTATGTTCCTATTGTGACGCTTGTGGGAAAAGCGAAACTGAGATGACATTGTTACACATCTTCCTGGTATCAACCAAAACTGACTCGGATTTGGAAAATATATTGAGATCTACCGACAAGCACTTACGGTGATCAATCACAAACGACAAGTAAGTAGGCCTCTAATGATATTATATTTACATTTCTGATGAGACCTTCACATTGTAAGCGGATGGGATGCATAGCCGGGGGAACGACAATTACTTTTGGGCAAAGCAAAGTCTAAAAGTTATATTAAAAATCAGTTACCAAATGTCCGTCTCCCTTATACTACTCAAACACACACTGAATACTTTATTGATATATAAATGTATTTATAAAATATATATCCAGACTATAATGACTATTTATGTAAAAGTATAGAAGTAAAATAGCAAAGCATACTGCTCATGAAAAGACTTAATATGAAAAATTAAAAGCAAAGTAATAAAGACAATTAGCGACAGTGAATATTTGCACAAATCCCAACACTTTTCACTGAATATATGCGGTTTGGCAAACATTATTTCAAACATTTTTTAGAACTTAGAGATATCCAAATTACATTCTGCTCATTTTTTTTTATAATGCTCACCTTTATAAAAAAGAATTTGATGAAACATTCAGAGTAAGTTAGAAATGCAGTCTTTACCTCGTTCCGGTACAAAGCTGTATTAGTTACATTATAATGCAAAGAGATGGACATAAGTGCCGTACCTTCACTTTTGACAGAATAACTCGGTCAACTACCAACTTCACTATACAGACAATCTACTATATCTAGTACTTTAACAAGTTTATCCGTACATGTACATGTAACTCACATTCGCACCAACAGTTATAGAACAGACAGAATAAAACTTACATATCACAGCATATTTGGTGATGAAAAAATTGTAATGAAATAATTCAGTAAAACATATTATCCTCTTAAAATTGAGGACATATTTGCATATATTCACACACACTTACTACTCAGGACAGGAGAACATATGAGACTGTTACAAGAAGATTTTATCACACGGGTTAATAAGTTATCTAGCATAGGAATCAACAAAAGCTAATACAAGGTTTTAGTTCTACATGTATATGACGCATTAAATGAAGTTTCATAAAACACCACAGGGAATCAAGAGTGTTTAAAGCTGCTCCCTCTCAGAATTTGATGAAAACATGAAGTTCTTCAAGCTCTTTGAAAATAACATATTTAGAATGAATAGTCAAATAAAACTGTTCCAGCATGAATTGAGGTAAAGCATATCTGTATATTAGTTATTCTACGCTACCAAATTATAAAGCGTTACAAACGCTTTTGAAACTCCCAATATAACCACATAGCTTATCGGTACATTTTACCAACATTTTCAATGGATTTTTGCAAATTGCTACCTAGATTTTTAGTAAATGTTGTTGTTTCTAGCCTTTACTTTACATTTTATGTGTAAGTTTATCATTTTTGAAAATTATATTTTTTTCACTGAAAACGGAAACTGTGAACGAGCAGCTTTAAAACACAAACTGTTAAAGCCACACAGTCTGTCAGTCCGCTAATTTTTCCTATTCAATGTTTTAAAATGTAGTTATAATATTGATGTTGTACGCTCGCATGTCACTTTTACTACTTCTAGATACTTTGATGGCGCCTCTTTTTTCTCTCCGGGACGTCATTTAGAGACCCATAGCGTCCAATTCTCTCTGCATCTGGCATACAGCACATAGACCACAGCATGAAAGGGCCATACAGTCCCCGCAGATAGAACCCTATAAATAGAAATGTAGACTTAAAAGATTGTACTAAAACTGCTGTGGTAACACATATTATGTACGCAACGCACATAGTCTATAAAGGGAGGTAACTAAAGCACTCCTTCTATTGAGACCATGCTCCTTCTGTTTGTTAGGTTATACTAATACATTTTAGCTCGATCGTAAAGAAAGCTTGTAGCTTGTCGAGTCGCTCTCGAGTCCGCCTCCTGAAGAAAAAACAGTACTGGTGTCATATGAAAAGGAGCGGTCATGACCCGAGTGGTGCTCGAACCTGCAACCTCCGAGATGAGCGGCATACAAATGCTAGTTAAAGGTTTCCCACATGAACAACGACCCCAGAAGAGGTTAGTTATTTTAAGTTTCGGAGGATAGTGCAAGATACAGAAAGCGTCCCAATTCCAGAGACACCCTGGTTCTTTTAACATACCAGGCTTATAGCACCCATACATGGGACCCCGGGTTTGTGCTTAAACTTGACATGGGGAGGTCGGGGCGTATCACAGACGTATAAACAGACACTCCTATTACACATGGGTTGGATTGAAGTATGCTCTTATGGAACAGTGATTTAAACTATGGACACTAACCTGTATTCCGCCGAGGGTTCTGATTCGGGACCTGAGGGCAATAAGACCACCTGGTACGAACCATGCCATACACATACATTCTCCAGCACGGCTTGAAATGCTGCATATGGTACATGGCAAACAGCAGTACGTCATGATCACTGAAATAAAACAGGTTTATACATTTTTCAAAATTTTGTTTAACTGACTCATACTGTCATCTGCAGACAATCCATATATTGTTTGGTTAAATATAATAGAAGTACAACAGATTATAATGCTAGAATATTCACAGTAGACCCCCTGTGTTCTCAATGTGATGGAAATGTCATATTCAAACAATGTAAGCGTCGTGTAAGTTAAGACAATAGTCACAAAATATAGGTTCACTTGACGTACTGGTTGTTTGTTCAGTATTGATTAACCTTTCATATGATATGCTTGTATATGCGATGATAAAGTTTATTGAATAACCCTTAATATTAAAAGTTTAGAAGATAAAAACTGAGACATGTTTATAGTGCCTAATATTAATTATGTTGAATTGAGGTCACAGGATATCTACGAATACATGTGCAATCAGACCATGGTCTATAAGCTTCTGTTGTGAGCCAGATTGTAGACAGTTAAAACTGTCTCGTGAAACAGCTACACTATATGGTTATTTTGAGTTTTTTAAACGTGTTTGCAACGTTTTGGTAGAGTATACTACCATATATTAGCTCATTGATAAAGTTTTGAGAAAATAATGTTTTTTTTTGTAAGGGGAAAAATGTGGGCATATTTACTATTTTGTACATGTATATACTTACGCGACTTGCAGTCGGTACAGCAGGAGAAGAGACCCGAGTCCCAGTCTCTATGACCTTCAACTGACCCTATCAGCATCTGTCTGCCCATTGGCTGCTGAGTTACGACAACATTCGTCATGGCCATAATCCGGATAGGTGCCTAGTATATTATATACCCTGTAAATAACAAGGAAACTATTCACATATACATTCTGGTCATGGGAACTACTGTGTTAAGTTGCAGACTATGTTGTACCTTCAAAATCCATAAAAAAATGCAAGTAAACCAATTTTAGAAATCTAGATCGATCGAAAGTAGTTTTGCACCCTATTTAAGTATGCCCAATGACAACTACCTGTCGTTTTTTGGTAGTAATAATGATGATGCTAATAATAATAATAAGAAATATATTTTAAAAATCTGTAATTCATCCATATTTCAACAGACATTCAATAATAAGCCCTTCCAATATATGCCTGCTTATTTTTAGAATCGATGCACGAAACCTATTTTGTCTTGCATTTAATATAAAAGTTCGGTTACATGAATTTCAAAACGATCGAGCGGAGTAAAAGGAGAGAATTGTTAGAGTGGGTTTCCCGATGAAGCGCATCAGTAAAGTCTACTGCAGTTTAAACGCTACTACATTAAAATTATCTGCCATATGATTTGTTTTATTTTGTAAGAAGTCACCCTGTAATGTATCTTAGCTTGTAGACTTCATTGCTGGGAAGGGTTTAAGTACCTATATATTTTAGAACTAGTTCTTTTGTAGCTTTATAAACTACAGTCGCAATGTGATACTTTATACTCTTCGAATAGCTGTGCATGCATTGCTCTTTTACTGCAGATTTCACAATACCGTGCCGTTTCAGTGTTTGCTTTACAGGTAGTAAATGACGTCGATGCAGTAAGCTCCGCCCAAATCGATACCTTTGTCTATCGTACACACTGACTACTGTACTGACAGTATAAGTTTACACATCTTCAAGCTACAATTGCGACATTATTTGATTTTTTATGAATCTAGTGCTTATGCATTATTTTTTGATAAAAATGGTTTATTTTAAACCTCGAAAGTTTATTTCAGAAAACAACTTGTATTCAATTGTTACAAACGAAACCGAACTGTACTGCGTGTTCTATAATCAACACGAAACAAACGGATTTTATACTTTTCTGTAATACAGTCCATATAATAAAATTTTGATGGAGGAAAATGTGTCCTCGGCTAAGTATTTGAAACGTTTGCTGAGCTAAGAAGACACGGTTGTAAAGAGTCTGACTTATACGACGAACGTTCAAGTTACAAACATGATTCCAAGAACATTTCTTGCAGGATGTTTAGAATGAACTGTTTTCAGACATTTTATATTCGTGAATCACTGTTGAACCTGCAGAGAATATAGCACCCTTAATCATCTTTCCTGTATATTTTTTCATACGGGAAATCCTTTCTATAGCGTGATTAGAAATGTATAATATATATAATTGTTGTTTTGTTGCATCATCGTCGATTGTATTTTACGAGAAAGCAGAAATTAACCTTCGTAAAATTTATAAAAGAATGTATAGATCATTGAGTGACCACTCTTTAAACTTATGGTAAATTATATACATTATACATTCGCTCTGCACGTAAATATTTGTGCAAAGTATATCAAACTTCCGTGTACCATCTCAGATTCAGGTAAATGTATCGCTGTACAAACTTGCGAAAAGTCAAATCGTATGTCGATAAAATAAACACAAACTGAAAACGTCAAAACTTGGCTCGATTGTGCATGTAATCGTCACCAATGAAGTGAACGAACTACTAATAAAACAAAGTAAATTTCATTTGTACTGGCGATAGGTCAACTTGTTGGTAATGTGATGTACTGGTAGTCCTAGAAAAAAGACCTCGCATTTATTATCTGTAGTTTTCACTTTTATGATATTTTAATTTTTTATATTCATTGAGGAAAGTCATGCTAACAAAGATGTAAAAAGTAAACACCAAAAATTAAAAATCATGAAGAAACAAGCATTATGTCTAAATAGTTGGACTACCGGTAGAGGTAAACGCTCTACATTTTTGTGAAAGCCTGGTTTCTCCGGGTTTACGTAACGACTCTGATGACATGTGCAGATAATCTTATAGTCAAAAGTGTACATGATAGAAATAAATCCTGTCTTCAGATAAATTATAAACAAAATTTAACGGTCTTTGTTACATTTCTTGTTACACAGATTATCATTTTTCAGAGCATCGACAGAAACATTTTCGCACTCTTGTAAGTCAAATACAGCACGTGCAAAGCATGCGCGGTTGTAACAAGATATCAGTATAGTCGTATTTTATGATGTATTGCGATCGGATCATTTATCACTGCGGATGAACGACCACCGGATATTGGGGCGGAAGTGAGCACAGATAATTAGTTTTCGCGAGGAACTTTTACAATTGGGGTAAGTTAAAATCCGATATTTAATCTTATGCACATTATCTTGTGTTTCTTTTTGTGTTTTTGGATACTTCGATGACTATCTTAGTCCATTGTATACCCGAGCTGTAAATAATGTCGGTTAATATGTTCAGTTACCAAAAACAAGATCGCCTGCTCACTTGAAAAGTTCGACCGTTGGTAATGTTTACCGTTTTATTTCGCAAATGTGCTTAGATTTGAATAATCTGAATCGAGCAATTCATTTGGGCAAGTACCAGGCATAAGTGTCCAAGATCTTGTCCACAAACGTTATTTCAGGGCCAAAATATTGATACATATATAACTAAAGTTAGTGTACTGGGTATTGTTTGTTTTGATTTCTGGTGTACCGGAGTATTGATCCTACGTGTACTGAGTATTGGGCATTAGAAGTGAGTAATATAAATATTCTGCTGCTTTTTAAAGCGTTTTATTAGCTCAACACAACATGAAGTACCCAAGGTTGGTAATTGTGATCTTATGGTGTCCGTCGTCTTTATGTATTTCTGTCGTCTGCGTGTCGCCTGTGCACATTTTACCTTGTGTATGCAAATGATACTGCATTTTTCACTGAAGCTTCGGGAAACTTGATCAGTATGACTACCTTTATGTAATCAAGGTCGATTCGAATATGGGTCATGAGGCAATAAATGTCTCATTTTTCATTCGATCTCCATAAACTTGGTTAGTATGATTGCTTTTATGAACTTTAGGTCGAGTACTAATATGAGTCAAGTTGGGTCAAAAATTAGGTCACTGGATCAAATCAATGAAAACCCTTGTGTATACAATAGATGTTTCATTTTTCATTGAATCTTCATGATCCTTAGGCAGAATTATGTACAGTCATGGTGAACTCTAGATTGAGTATGCATATGGGTCATCTGTGGTCCAAAACTAGGTCAGTGGGTAAACTCATAGAAAAAACCTTGTTTTTGCAATATATTATGCTAGTTGATATACCTCTTTAAATTTATTTTAAAATGTTTTAGATCAAACCAATTTAAGGTACAGTATGACATCTTGCATATCCAAAATCAATTCTATTTCTACAAAATAATTTGAATTTACACATCCCGGAAAACTAAATATTCACATCACGGGCCAGCGTTTAAACTTGCTTAGTATATCTTCACGTTGATTGCCCTTGTATACATCAAACAAAGCCAAAGCGGAAGGATGGTCCATATCATCTGAAATCTGACGTAATTGTTTAGATAATAGTAGGAATTAACGGACCATTTTTTCGAAGCATCGTGTAATTCATTTTTATCGATAGGTATTAACATTTCGATAAAAACGAATGTTGCAGTAATGCTTTTATGATAATTCGTAAAAAAAATGTTTTTTTATTGTGTTACTATACAACACTCACAAGCACGCACACTCACAAGCACGCACACTCACACGCACGCAAGCACACACGCACACACGCACGCACATACACACACTGGAATTGTGGCAGAGAGTTCCGCTATTTTGCATTAACTAGAACAAAACACTGCATTTTATCTTACAACTTATACGTATTTTAGACAAATGTTTAGTAGTTGTAGATAACATTCAAAGTCACTTCAACTCCGAGTCACAGAATGGTTAGTGCAGTACTGCACAGCATATCCATTTACACGCGATATTGTTGATTATTTGGTGAAAATTAAAAAATATAAATATAATTGTACATGTGTGTCTAATGTGTGTCTAATACTCAAAACACCAGACAAAACACTTTATAATACACTTTTAGAGTATAAATTATCAACGTTTAATATGACTTGTGCAAAACATCACACTTCCTGAATTCATACCTTCAACTGATAACATATAAATACATTTCCAGTTTCAAATTTTTAATTTTTTACTCATTTCTTGATGCAATACTCAGTACAGTGATTCGCTCACTCCGTCAATACTCAGTACACCTTTAACCAATACCCAGTACAGTAATTAAAATGTTTCGAGAACCGTATCTCCGCTATACTTTCGTCTTAAATGATGAAATTTTAACCATTAATATGTTGTCGTTAGGCAAATGATATGCCGTAGTCAGATTATTAATATGTAAATGATTTATCAAATGAAACGGCATACTTTGCCAACGGTCGAGATTTTTCGAGTGAGCACACTATTTGTTTTGGACATTTTCAACATTTCAACATACATGTATATATGTTGCACAACGAGCATACATTCGGCTTGGACAGTCATTAAAGTATCTGAAAACACACAAAAAGACACAATATGATATGCATCAGAGTGAAAATCGGGTTTCAACTTACCCCAGTTGTTATACGTTACTCGCGAAAACTAATTATCTGTGCTCACTTTTGCCCCAATATCCGGTGGTCGTTCATCCGCAGTGTTTATAGAAGAGTGAAATAGAATGTATATTTACAATATTTTTATTCATTCTATTGCGACATATATTTACACTAAATTTATGTAAGTGAAATGACACTTGTACCGGATTTACGCGTACATGTTGTATGCGTATATCCCCTTCTTTGATGGGACACTAGCACACAAGCAACATGTACGTAACCACTGACTAAACACTATTGAATGCCGTAAACAATATGACCGATTTATATTTTTTTCTCACTACTAAAACACAGACACACTTTATCTGATTGCACTCCGTATGTGTAAAATGTAGCTCCGCCTACAGACGCTTTAGTCATTCATTACCTGTATTCAATCGATACGCAACAAACACTGAAACGGCGCGCTATTATGAAATCTGCAGTATGTGCCAGTTTTGTTAAAACCAAGAACAATTGAAGTGGATATTCAAATCCCATAGATGCAATTACATCCTGTAATCTCTAGGCCAAGACTCTCTAATTTTACATGTTGAAGCTGAACACCCTCTCCCCTTCCTAAACATGACCCGGATAAAATGTACAGCTACTTTTACAGCTTGTTTTAACGCTTTGACATCCTGTCCTAATACACGAAACCGCCGAAAAACGTCTTACTTGTACAAAATGGCTTCAATCGAATCAACTACAATTTGCCAACTTAAGAATGATAGGTTACCAGTATATACATTTACATTTGTATAACAGTATACAAGCCAAGACAAGCCCAGCGCAAGGCTTTTATATCACTAATATTTTGTGGTTGACTACATGCACACCCACACACAGCCGCTCAATACGCGGCACTTTATTTGAAGTGGTAGGATCTAGCGATGACTAAAACAGTTTATGTTTTAGAGAATACTTCATCCACTAAAAGGATCATCTATTACCACATTATATCTAAATTTAGTATGCGAGTAATTTTATCAATTTTTCATGTTTGTACGGCAAAGCAAACAGA
>JAFMSR010000218.1:0-34660 GCA_022818135.1 Saxidomus purpurata | reverse complement strand
GTGGGAATATACGAAAAACTTAAAGTTTAATGCACTTTATAACAGTACAAGTCAAAAAAGGGCCATAATTCTGACAAAACCCTTGACAGTTATCTACTCTTGCCTGTTGATGGAGGTTATGATGGTTAACAACTACAGTAAGTTTCAAAGCAATACTTCTAATGGTTTGAAATAAAGTGAGCCAAAAATAATAAGTTTGTACACCATCATAATTTTCGATTTTTTGTTCATACCGAATGTATAGAATGCTCATATTTCACTGCACAATCTTCTGTGTTCCAAAGTTTGACATTTCCATCTTCTGACGCACTACAACAGAGTGTCGCATATTCTTCATGATCGCACAATGTAAGTGCTGTCAACTTCTCTCTGTGGCTAGCAAAAACGGATTTAAACCTCGGCGGATAGCAGTCGCATCCGAAAATATATACATCATGACGGGCACCGAATACGAGTACTCCTGAGGAGTTACTATCAGTAACTTTGCTGCAGTACCAGTTTGGTGAAGCAGGTATTAATCTAATTGACATTATTAGTTTCACGCGACTTTATCTGCTAAATTTTAAAGAAAAACGTGCTTTTTATGCGCAAAATCGTACCAGAAGATCTTTAAAATTGAAGTCATGAAACTGCGTCTACTGTGATAAAACCGGTTTCACGGCCGTGCGTTATCTGTACATGGTATTTCTTTTCCGTTTTCTTCGACTGTGCCTTTTTTAAACTGAGTAATTCGGACACTATCGTACTTCCAACGCCTAAGTAAACCTATCTGGAAGCATAAATGGCAATGAATCATGAACCAGCATATCTCATTATTAGTTCAGTACTGATGTAATTGTTAGATAAGTTATATAACGCGAGAAAAAGGCGACGGACCGTACCATATTGCCCCGATCTCCTCTACTACACCAGGTGTTTTAATCAACTTTAATCTTCTTTAGTGTAGAAACTTTGTGGTATGGTTTATACAAGGTTTTGGGACTTTGTTGCCAGATATGAACACCTGATGTAGTAGAGGAGACCGGGGCAAAATGGTACGGTCCATCGTCTTTTTCTCGCGTTATATATGATGTCGGTTTTTAAACTGTACGTGTTTTTCTAAGTCAGCTTATCAAAGCAAAACAAAAGGTTCGTCAGCTTTTATTGCAACTATCCTGTTTTTGAGAAATACAAATAAATGTTTACGTTTCTGTTCATTTTTTGTTTTGATCAGAACAGGGATATTATACACAATCTAATACATCCTTATTAGAACCACGGACCTTTATACACACATAGGTCCGTGTTAGAACCACGGACCTTTATACACACATAGGTCCGTGTTAGAACCACGGACCTTTATACACACATAGGTCCGTGTTAGAACCAAATAAAGAAAATCTTATTTTTATGTTAATGTTGAAAGCCACAGACTCTGTTTTTATTTCACCACACCAACAAATCATAGAGCGTACTATTTTTCAAAGAACCATCAACACACAGTACCAAGTAAATTTGGGGCAAAATGTAATAAAGGGAATCCTTCTTTTTCCTAAAATAAACTCAGTGCCGTTTATATCTCTTTACTTTATTCTATTTTTTAATAAAGGGAGACAAATTGTATAGACTTAAAAAGAAGAGTCCCTCCCTTCTTTTGGTCAGATACTCCCTATATTGTTTTCCCCATTGACTTACATTATAAATCTAGTCAAAAGGTGACCCTGTATCATACCCACCTATAGAATGCTGACCAATGAAATTGCTTTTTTCGAACAGATTAGTCTCTCAGACACCAGAAAATGCTGTTTTATATGGGCTTAACCAACCCAGTTTTTTTATACATTTTGGCAAGGGAGACAACCACCCCACTCAGTCAGGCGAGATTTAGGGGTCTAAACAGCATGTGTACCCTTCTATTTATAGTACTTCAGTACTTTTTTTCAGCCAATCCCTGAGCCGAACTGCAATAGGATCATCTGACCTTTTGCAGAAATATCGAGGGAGACAAATCTTTATGACAAAATTTCAAGAAAATACAAGGTTGCCTCCCTTCCTTCTCCTGGTAAGTTGTACCGACTTGATTGGTCGGCATGTTGTCAGATGTATACAAGTATGAAAAAATACAAATCTCTTGTTCCTGAATAAACACAACAAAGCGCGTATGTTTGACATTTCACCAGGCCATTACAGTTTCACCTATGCTGGTGGTCACCTCAGTTAAGCAGAAACGTGCCATAAACTTCCGATACTGATGCACCTGATTTGTCCACTTTAATATTCAATACACTAGTACTTTGTCCTAATATAAGGACCCACACCAGTATGATGTGGTAAACTATAATGAAAAGATACAGAAATGCAGGGTAAACGAAACACATTTGACGGTACCCCGTGATACGACTTTACTCGTTAGTATCTCGTATGCCCCCTTGCGCATCTGTCACAGCCCTGATTTTATTGTGCGTGGAATTCATCAGTGAATTAACCCTTCTCATGGGGATATTGTTCCACTCTTCCAAGAATGTTGTCTTTAGTTAGTTTAGAGTACAGGGGATATTTCTACACCCCCTTATCATCCTGTCAAGTTCCTCCAACAGATGTTCGATTTGGACTGTACGGCGGCCAGTTTAGTGGGAAAATGTTATGGTTTGCGAGAAAGTCTTGACAAACTCTGGTTACATGGAACATGGCACCATCATGCTTGAAAAAAAGGAACGTAGAATTCTACGTTCCTGTTAAAAATTAGGTGACGCTGTTGCACAAATGGAACTACAACTGGGCGGAGGATTTCATCCCTATATCTTACGGCGGTTAAATTCCCGGCTACCACAATCAACGACGACTTTACCCCGTGAGATATCCCTCCCCAGATCATTACCGAGCCACCCCTAAACCTATCCATTTCAAGAACGCAAGCGTCGGCGAAGCGTTCCCCACGATGTCGGTATACACGACGGCGACCGTCCGGACGAAAAAGGGTGAACCGGGACTCATCTGTGAAGAGGACCCTTCTCCATGGCCTCATTGGAAATCGCGTTGTCGCGTTGTGTTTTGTACATGTTATTCCACTGACAGCTCCAGTATGTCTTCTAACCCCGTATTAACTCATTTCAAGTAGATAGCAATGTATAATATATGAACGTATGAAAAACTATAGAATGCTGATCGATACTGAATCACTTAGGAGTGCTATTAAAATGGGGGGTTATGTCTGAATTACTGGTTTCGTCTGTTCTTTCTGATATACTGTTCGGTTAGTCTTAATTTACGAGATGGGGTAGGGGTATAAAATTCCATATATCTTTTGAATTTAACATTAAATTTCTTTTAAAATTTGAATATGAATCATTGAAATAATAATTATAGTAAATGAAAATAACTATTCTCGTGGACGCGCTATCAAGGGAAATAACGCTTACAAATCAGAGCATTGGCTTGACTGGGAGAGTTGCCTTACGTAGGGGAGCTAATTTAATTCATGAAACAGATAATTCTTTTGTATTTATTTGTATTATTCCAATTATTTTATATATCTTGTTCGTACAAAACAGATTGAAGTTAAAATACGTAAATAATAAATTAAGCGTGATAATACTGTCAAAAGCACGTTGCTACATTTGACACAATATAATTAATAAACACACTTAAACAAATGAAGATGTAGATTACATTTTTAAAACCAGTCGGTAGATTTAAAGAATTTGGTATATGAACTTTAGAATTTGATTTAAATATTGAGACCTTACTCTTAGGGATCATTTCTATAGTAAGTGTCGCCAGGACGTCAGGTAAAACTGACGAGAACCTAAACCACGAGGACGAGAAATAGCACTCCCTTCTGAGCGCGAAGCGGGCAGGGGCTGTCACCTTACGGGGAGACTTGGCCTCTGTCATTGATGAACGTTCCTCTCCTCCCTAAGCGGGGAGTTGGAGGAAGGGAGTGCATTCTGAGTGGCTTTGGTGAAATTTATTAAGTGAAAGAGCGCTCGCTCTTCCACTCCTTTAATGATATGAGCTGACCAGACTTTACGTGGGGTTAATGCAACACGGCTTCTATAAATTTTGAATGAGGAATACGGACCTTTTTTAACAATACACAGTTAAAAAGCTGCAAGAAAACACTATTTTGTGCTTTTGATGATCGTAAAGCTACTTTTGACACTGGAGAAATGGTCTTTGGACTTAACTTATTTCAGCATCTATCAGTGTTGAATAGTTTTTCATATATTAATGAATTTTATATTGTTTTCTACTTGAAATGAGTGAATGTAGTATAAAATTGTGTTACAGGAGTTGCACATACGGCCCGCTTTATTTAATACGGGGTCGGATAGTTCTTTGAACAAATATTATGAAATGAATGAAAATCGCCTAGGAAGGAAGCTTTTAAAATGTAAAAATGTAAAAAAGTAAAAAAGTTGATGTTTTTATTTTTTATCCATGTGAACGTCAAATTATTTAATACGTTTATGTAAACATTTAGAAAATAGTGAAGAGTTTTAATTGTTCGGCCAGTATAAAACACCGGTATCGGTCAAACATGCTGTTATCTTCCGGTATCATGGGGTAAAGTGGATCCATATTGTTACCATGACTCGAAGACAGGTCGCTAGGTAAATCAAAGCGCTGAAGACGCTGGATTTGTTTGTGTATTCAAAATATGTGTTCTTTGTTTTGTTGTAACGGCTATTTCATTCTGTAATCTTCATTAGTGAAGGCTATACCAGTTGGTAATAAGATATGAACAGAAAGCAATACATGTACCTATAAATCGTATTTTGGATCGAATTGTCTCTATTTCTATTACCTATACACATAGACAGCAGGGATTTTCACTGTATTCAACAAAATGTTTTCACCTACTGTCTAAAATCAGACACTGATCGAGCAGCTAGTTACGGCGCTTCGATAACACAAACGAGCAGGCAACACCGATCAATAAGGGGATCAATTTATTGTGCTGAATACATTTATAGAACGAATATGGTTGAGACCAGGAAGTAACGATGTTCAAATGTTTTTCTGTAGTCATTGATAGATAAGATATGAATGTATTTTAACAAAATAGCTCATTCGATGCGATTCAAGATAACGAGGCCTACAGTCGAATATAGGGTAAATTGCCTTCTACTTAAAACAATCACCACCTATGAAATATAACAAATCGTTTAAACATCGACATTAACGTATCCCGTAACACTTGATTTCTGCTTAAGGTGCGCACACGTATTTCTAATACATGTAAGAACGCAGACTAGCTCGCGCCAGGTTCGCAGAATAAACATATCAGCAATAAGGAAAGTTATAATTACGTCCCTTGTCGCGCATTGAATAAAATTTATGAATGGATGGATATATTCGTAAAAAGAGAATGTGTAATCATGCGCGTAAATATTCCTGGCTGTTCAAAATATTTCATTCTTTAAAATAACGATTAGGATTAGACATTTTGTTGTCACAGAAACTCCAAAACATATGTTTTCGTTCCACACAAGGTTTAAGAAATGGCCGGCGGGTGAAGAAATCGGAACTATTTCTATAGGGTGTATATATATAGTAAATTGTCCCTTATTTTTACGCAGCTTTGTAAAATGAAATACATCCGCGGTTCTTATTCGGAAACAGTTTACTTTAGTTATATTTACAAAATTTAGCTGATGCTGCATGAGTTTATAACATTATATATTGAAACAATACAACTTTAATGTCTGCGATGGCCATATGGTTTCAAATGAAGAATCTTAATTTGGGATTATTTGCTGACTGACGTGCCGGAGCTACTTTCAGATTTGGTACTTAAGGAGAAGGCATCGGAAAACGGTAAGTAAATTTGTTTGTTTCACAAACAAATAAAAACAGCATATTAACTATTCTGGGTAAAAAATAGTCTTGCAACAATTTCTATCAGGTGTTGCGCCGGAACCGATATCATTTTAGATTGCAGTCCTATTATTAGTTACTTCATTTTCAGGCAGAATGGATTTTTTAACGAAATTTATATTTCTTTTTTATGCTTCCGAAGGTGGGCATATTAAAATCGCACCGTCCGTCCGTCTGTCTATGTGTCCGGTCTTACATTATTTTGTGTCCGGGCTGTAACTTTGTCATGCATTAAAGGATTTTCAGCACATTAAGACATGTCGCGTGGAAGACCCACGTTACGACTTCGATACATACAATTTCAATGATTAAGTGTGTTTATTGTGGAAATGTTTGCAAACTGTCGGCGTGGATTCAGAGGCGTTCAGTACTTCCGTGCAAGTAACGACCGTTTAGTAAAATTTACCAAGAATAATTATATTTTGAGATCATATCCCAAAATTATTAATAATTATTGAATAACGAATGTACCGAAATCTAGTGAATACTTAGTATACCGTACTTTTTCAGTTCAGGTCAAAATTGGGGAGGGGGGGCGGGTTCAAAGTGGAACTATCTATGGACCCATTTTGCAGGCGAACGTATCATTGAAACGCGCGGACGGGAAAGCGGGTATCCAAGTTTGCCCCTTTGCCATTCTTCTATTGCGGAATATAACATTACTAAAGTAAAAATGTTATTACGATAAACCGTCTCGTCTTATATTACGTGTATGTTAGTGTCACGAAGTAATGTATCTTAGTTTAAAAACATTTAAGTCCCATGATCACTTCGAATGTTAATAATGTTTAGCACTGACTTATATTTACCAAGAAAGATGTCTTTCCGGCAATACTGTCCATTATCTGTACCGGTACAATAAACATTCCTCATTATATCAAAAGAACATGATGTAAATATAACGCAATATTTTTTTCAACGATATTGCAAATATAACCAACGTTTTCTGACAACACTTTTCGTGAAGAGACGACATAGATATGAAAGAAATGAATACTTGGTATTGTTTAGGACGAAATAGAACACAACTGTATGTAATTTCATTATTCTACATACGAGTATTGAAAGTAATAATGTGACTTTAACAATATATCTCTTAACATTTTACACATATTTTAAAGTCTATGATCTGAATAAATCTTAAGGTGCTTCTCCAAATCCTTCGGAAGCGAAAATGAAGTCTGACACGCCCCACAAGTAAAAGGCTTTATGTCAGCATGTTTTGTCGTCCTGTGGTACTTTAGATCGTCGCCACGTAGAAAGGTCGCAACACACAAGTCACATTTGTACGGCTTCTCACCAGTATGGTACCGGATATGACGCTCACGGTTCGGCCGTGACGTAAATACTTTGCCGCAGTAGGAGCATATGAAGCGACGGTGAACTTTGACCCCATGATCGTGGAAATCATCAAAGCTTCCAAACGTCTCTTCACATAATTCGCATGTGAAAGGAGCTTTCGTGCTGAAAAGTACATCAGGCGTAACGACCCTTTCAAATCCTGGGTTTCTAATCTGCAGGTTTAAAGTCGTAGCAGATCTTCGACTGGCGGTGACGGTAAAGTTGTTGTCCGTCCCGGGAGCTGGCGGCTGACGACACGGTATACTATTGTCGATGTTCTTTTGATCTGTTTCCGTATCAGGTGATTTGTCATCACTTCTTGCATCTTCTATACAGCTGTATTTGCCCCTTTCCTCATTGTCTGAACATTCCGATAACGCATTTGGAGTCCGTTGTATCTTCATTTTTATGCCGCTAACTGAAACAGACATAGAACTTTCCAGTGTTCTGCTGGTTCTTCCCAGCAGGTTAATATTCGAACTTGACGGACCGGACCAACTTTTGCTTCGTTCAACGACAACGTCATCATCAGCCATTCCTTTCTTAACCTCTTTTCTGTCCGAACCCATCCTCTCGAGTTCTTTCGGCTTGATTCCAAATCGGAATTGAATGTTTTGAACCTCCCTCATTGCGTCTTTGACTGTGTTTAATTTTGTTTCGGTGATGTCATCTGAATGGTATGTAGAATTATCATCCGCAGCTTCATTATTTAACGAATCCGTGGAAGTGTTGATAGTGTCAATAACAGTTTCCGTGTCATAAACATCGTGTCTCTGTTTCAAGTGGAATACCAGTGGTGCGTTTGATATGCTATTTTTGTTCGCAATGTGGTTCTGTTGGTCTTCGTTTGCATTGTTCTTGTATACAGGGTTTGTTGACAGCTTCAAGCGAGTGTCCTCACTATTAACAGTATTATTAGTTTGGAGTTCTGTATGAGTGCTTGGTTCCGTTACTTCGACCGTGTTTAGAGTATCAGTTTGAACGACAGCTTCTTCATCATTTTCATTTTGGAGATCTTTGTCTTCATGTTTATATGTAATGTGGTTTTTAAGTTTGTTCTCTGTTTCGAAGCCCTGGTTACACTCAGTACACCAGTAATCGTTAGAGCCGGTTACAACGTCCCTTTCAGGAAACTGCGTATCAACAACGTTAAGTTCTACGTTGATTTTATTATTGTTTTCTTCATCCGTGTCCATTTCTTCTACAAAATGCCTTTGTTTAACCGCTGTTTCAGATGCGTTTTCTCCGTTTCTTGGATGTTGAACAGTATCCCGTTCAAAATGTTCTGACTTTTTATCACCAGAAAAGTCAAACTTCGGTAAATGTATCAACATGTGCTCGCGCAAATTTGACGGATACCTAAAAACTTTGTTACACTGGTTGCATATGTGTTGCTTTGAATGTACGTGTGTGTGTTCGTGCCGTTGAAACTGCTCAAATGACGGAAATGACATATCGCAAAAGCAGCATGTGTAGGAAAGCACAAGCTCGTCACCCTTGTGCCTTTTTAAATGCCCTGTATACATAAATGGATCCGAATATGAGAGATTGCAATAGCTACATTTGTACTCCTTTAGCGGTCCATGGGTCAGCATATGTTTATTGTACATTAACGCATTGGACCCTGTAAATGAACATAAAGAACAACGATAATCTTGAAACTCGGGGTGACATTTCTTGTGCTGTTGATATTTCTGTAAGTCAATGTAACTTTCGCCACATTGCGGACAAATATGGAAAACTTTAGAGTTGTGGTCCTTTGTCATGTGACTTTTGACGCCAGAGCGGTCTGAATATCCGGTGTTGCATATGGCACAGCGAAATGGCTTTCGGAATGTATGCTTGAGCAGGTGTCGTTTAAAATCGTCGTTGCGAGAGAAACTTTCCGGACATTTATGGCATGAATATGGTTTAATACCAGTGTGTAAACGTATATGTCTCTTCATATTATTTCGCGACGTGAACGTGGCTAGACAAACCAAGCATGTAAACTGCCCATGTGACGTCATATTATGCACTTGGAATAATGCAACATTTTCTAGAAAACTGTTACATTTCTTGCAATGAATATTTCTTGCAGAAGACATAATTAAATTTTCAAGTCCCATGCTCGTATAATCCAAACTTGTTAAACTATTCACATCGATATGTTTACTATCAGATTTCGTTTCCTGCGGAGAGTCCCTTCGACCAGAACTCACGTGTGGTTTCATATCTTGGTTACCGTCGGTATCGTCAAGCGGTTCAGATTTCATTACCGTATTTTCCATTCCAGGCAAAATTTGAGTAGGTATTTCCTTTTCAGCTTGTGCGTTTGGTGCATACCGGATAATGGTTCTACTTGATGACGCTTGGTGCTCACTTGAAACGGTTCTCGGCGGTGGGTGTGTTGTCTCTCGTTCTAAATTCCTGTCAAAATATTCGTGAATTTTCACAATATGCTGATCTTGGTCATCTACTGTTAAACAAATGATTCCATCCACCTCAAGACGACTCCTGAATGCCACTGCCTCCCGACAAAGTGTCAAGATGGACTGCTTCAGTAACCGATTTACAAGGTCTCGTTCGCTAATGGCCATTATGCTCTCTAGTTTCTGGAAGAAAAATGTATTTGGAAAGTCACCATCTAAAATATATATTAAACAGACACAACGTAAAGATCCAGTTTATTATATTAGAAGTGACAAACTGGTTATAAGAAAACCAGATACGGACACTGATCAGTGTAACGGAGTTTGGTTGTTGAAAAACTGTACAGTGCTTGCACTAATTAATACAAGTACAGCCGACCTTTTAACATGGAGGACGATAATTTAATGTGTGACAATGCCATGTAAATGGGCATTTTGTACTTTAGGAGTAGAATATAACGCGTTACAACAGAAACATTCTAAAGATGACCTGTAGAGACTCGTGAGGCGAGAAATCAGTTGGTAGCGGAGCTAAAGCTCATATTCAATATAAATGAGACTGAATGTATATGTACCAGATTTTAAAAACAAAGACTATTAGAAATAGATTTAGATTGTCTAAGATGTTCCTACTTCTT
This sequence comes from Saxidomus purpurata, assembly GCA_022818135.1. Lineage (NCBI taxonomy): Eukaryota > Metazoa > Mollusca > Bivalvia > Venerida > Veneridae > Saxidomus > Saxidomus purpurata. The sequence goes on along the minus strand of JAFMSR010000218.1, from coordinate 24,411 downwards.
TTAAACGGGGACGATACTTTTTTATATGGAACAACATAGACATTTCGGGAAAGACAGATCTCCGGACACACGGTTTAAACATCGAGAGGAGCGTAAACTTTGCAAAACACTCGAGTTTCCCTTCAGGCGCCTAGATATATAAATATTAAACCAGATCAGACGGGAAAAGTTATGCACTGCCGCGCGTTGTAAAATGTGGTGCAAATAATTTCCTTGACAAATTATCTTCGCTGTAATATGACACCGGCATTTAAACTCTTTCGGAAAGTTATGATATACGCACATGTCACTGTGAAGCATTTAAATGTCGAATCCCGGACGGGCTATAATGGATACATATAGTCTACATTATTAATTAATTATTTTACTTTTGAAAAGTACCAAACTCCAGAAGACCTACAACCTGAGTGTTTCCAGACTCGTGAAAAGGGTACCATAACCCGTAACCTGAACGTAACAGTCAATATTAAACTTATTCTGAAAACAAAACTAAATAACTTAGCCAGTTTACCATGTGACATACATAAACCGAAGACAAACTTCAGTCTAGTATTTGCGCGCGCGCGTGCACATTTAGGTAAACATGAATTTAGTCGACACTTTCTTATAGACGATGTTTTTACTTTACATGTATGTAAGACAACCAATGCACGTTGACTTCAGAACAGTCTGGGGTAACAAATTTCAGACTTGTAATTCATGTTATTTTCGAAAATGAGAATTAGTGACAAGTCAGTTTTGCAATGTTTGAAATCCAAGTACAAAAATGTACAATGGACGTGGCTTGCGCTACGACGTCGCAGATGCTTTGCCATTTCACCTTTTTTGTTAAAACATTTAATTATTAACATCTATCAAAGTGATGTTTCATGGTTCTTTCGGCTCATTTTGACGAATGGGCTGGATTACATGTACAATTTTTTAAATACAAATGTATACTCCAAACATTCGTTTCGGTAGTTTAAGTAAGTACTCCAACGCAGCTACGCCGGTGTAGGTAATTTATCAGGGCTGACAAAGACCCATTAGGACACACGTTAGCCTGACCTGGAACACTGAATTTATCTGCACGGCTCACATGTATATCAGATTTAAACTTTTAAGGATTTAAACAATAAAGCGAAAGTTTGTACAAAATGTATATAACACGAGCATACGACATTTTTTATATAGAAAAAAAATGTAGTAATGGTTTAGATCTACATGATTTTCAAACTAATGCTCTGGAATAAAGTAAGAACACTATGAGATTAAAGACTCAGGAAATATACACATTTATTATTTAAGTAAAAGTATACATACTTCTTTGTCGTCTGCCTTTTTCCAGAAATATACAAATTTTAACCATGCTTTCCTGAAGATTAAGTTATCCTAGGTTTACACATAAAAACGTATCCGTGATTGTCGAGCCTTTCCGTGCGGAACGGAAAAATGCCTGGGGAACAAAAGGGGAAATTTTGATGATTTATTTCCGGGACGTTAGCAGACGACATTTAAAATATTATATATTTTCCTCTATGAAATTCTGTGTTATAATGAAACGGGACATTTAAAGTCGGAAGAATGCTTAGGGAATGCAATTAGAAAATACAAAAGTTCGACAGCGTAAGTATCATACACGGATCATGTCGGCCTGCGTGCACGTGCGAAAGGTGCCACAACATGATAAAACATGGTCTTGTGTCATGAATATGTTAACTTTGATGCACTGAAATATCAACTAAGGAAAATCTCTGACTTCACAGGAATTTGCAAAACCTTGCTTTAAACTGTCCACATAACTCGAATTCCAAAGCAATCTTCATGACGGAAGTCAAGAACATACATGTATATGCAGTATTATTTCATCGGCAGTGCGTGCACAATTTTCACCATTCAGAATTGGTAACGATAGAATTTTGAATTGGTTAAATCTGTTACATCGCGAGTGTTCCAAAGTGCAAGGACTGCATATTTTGCTTACCACCTAAAGACCCCTCCCCGGGTGATTTGTTACCATTTTGGGAAAGGGTCCACCCAAACTACACTTGTACTTGAAAGCATAACCCATCTGATGTGGATTTGCTTTTATATGGTTTTACAGGTGTGTAAAAAAAACCCATCAGTTTAGAATTTTTAGGTAGAAAATTGGGAAGCATTTGAATATTAGGAATGGGTAGTTTTCAACCGCACCCAGAGAAGGAAAAGAGGTTCACATTGGCCACAACATTCTTAAGAGTCCCTCAAGTGAAACTTCTTACCTGAACTGCTGAAAATGATATGTCTATCCTTTAGACTTGTGCAGAGAACCTGGGCTTATATATAAAACAGGAACACCAAACTTCTGCAGACATATTTTACTTCAAAAATATAGAATTTACATAAAGTTAAGGCATTTATAACAGAAAATGTATGTGCAGCTAAAAATTATTATTGCATTACCTACAGATGCTAATTCCTAAACCATGCACTAAATCTGTAATACTGTGTAAATGAGACTATTTACAACATGAATATTAGTTATCATATCCACTAGTTTAGTTTATCATCCTATTAACTTGGTTATCTCATATACTGGACAGGTAGTCATCAGTATTAAAAATATTTGGGACTATTTAAAACCTTCACAAATATCAAAATTAGAAAACATTTAACCCTGTAAAAAACTGGATAGGTCAGCTTCATTAACCACATGTCTAACATTACAGTATTATCAGGAATGACTGCAACTCTGTCGGATTCAAATCCCTGCTGTTTCCAATACATATCATTCAGGGGGGCTCTACATCAAGAAACATTGCCACAAACTTTGTTAAAAGCTTTTCTCCTATGAAACTGTCGTCAGTATTTTAGTGAATTATTAAAAAAACCTCCTGTCATGCCATTTTCTGTCTTTGATACTTAACACTGACAGATAATTGCCAATAAATTATTTTTCTCAAAACAAAACTAAAACTGCCACCATAGGTGCCTAATAATACCCCTCTTCCCTAACATATTTATATACTATATAGCATACCCTAAAACTAAGGGCAATAACTCTAACAGTATTTGCGACATTAACAAAATGTTCACTTCATACACATCTGCACATAATGTTTAGTTACTGTGCCAAGCCAGAAAACTTCTGATGCAAAACTGTAAGAGGAGCTGCACCCACAAGACTGTGTTTACTATATATCATAATCTGGTAAAAATAACTAAGGGCAATAACTCTGGCAGTATTTGTGACATAGACAAATCTTTGCTTCATGCACATCTTGTGTATTAAGTGTGTCAAGCTAGAAAGCTATGAGAGGAGTTGCATCTCCACAAGATTGTGTCTACAGACAGGCACACAAGCTCATTCCATTAGGGGAATAACTTTGTTTAAACGTTGCATTGGAATTTCTTAAATAAAATGTTAATATCCTCTATATCTTAAAGAGGAATAAGGCATTGTGAAAACATACTTCATTAAAACACTGGCATTGTCTACAAGTGTAGCATTTTACAAAAGAAACCATTACCTACAGGTTATAGACTGACTTTCCTCCTGTAACTGATAACCTATCTACCCAATCCATGAAATGTATCTAAATGCATATACAAAACCAGTAACTTTTCAATAATCTATCTATTGTAAAATATCTACTCCCCTTTCAAGTGTTACAGAACAGGAGTGCCATGAGAAAGTTTACATGGAGAGTCAATGACTTAGAAGTTTAGCGAGACCTGAAATAAAAACAGATACTTCTAACCAGGATGTTAAAATGTGTAAAGCGGAAGTTAAAAGAGTAAAACGCTCTTTCTAATATAGTAATGGATTGTTGCCATGGTAACCTTCAACATCTCGAGGGTAAGCAGAGCAACTGTATGGTATGGCTGATTATTCCAAAGCACTACTGAATGTGGAATGAAGGAAAAATTGTGGTAATCACTGCTTTCTTAAAATCAAAATGATGCCAATGATGCAGTAACCTCGCCCCTTTGTTGATGTTGGGGTATTTATAACAAAAGAATCAATTCAAACCTTTTCCACTAGTATTTATTTGCTGTAGGTGAAGTCCAATTTTGATTGGTATAGAAACTATTTGATTGACAACTGGCGTCATGTCAACTGCCTAAACCAAAATGGATGCAATAACTGAACTGGTATTCATTGTTTCTGAATGTAGGAGGGGAGAGCTATGGTGACATAAATTACTTGATAAAGCATAGTGAGGCGGGAATTCCATTTTTCAATGTTTGAGCAAACATTATCCTTGACATTTCTGTAACACAAGAAAGACAAGCAGAAATCTTTTAATTATATGCTTAACTCTTAAGATATCTAAACCCTTTGTAAATATCTATATTTTATCATTTATTATATTTACCACCTAAATCACTTAACAACAAATAAAAACTTTCAAGCTTAACAACAAGTGTTATATAGTCTGTTTTCAAAGTCAATTCAAATCTTCAGTGAATGCGGACAACCTGATGCTACACCACTTGTAGTTAGATATATAATTATTAACAGATAGAACAGAACAGTATTGCATGGCGCCAACAAAGATACACATTAAACATGCAAACACTAGTTTTTGTTTCAACAATCAACATAATAGGAACAGGTGTAAAAGTTAACAATTCTTGTAAAATAGATCACAGGCTATTATACTGATTAAAGTAGGTTGTCCATTTAATTCTTCAAAAACAAAACAGGGTGTTCACAATTCTGGAAAGGTGTACGTACACCTACAAACAGTAAATGTCCACTTGTATTCAAACTATAAAATGACTACAAGTATTACGTTAGTCACCCTATAAAGCCTTGAAGAAAGTTGGTACCCCTACCTTAAAGCCAAACTCAAAAGTTGGTGTCCCTACCTTAAAGCCAAGCTCAAAAGAACAAGCGTTGCCAGCAACCATGCAAAAAGTTATATTAGTTAGGAAAAACCATAAATTTGTTAAATATCAGTATTAAGTTACTTCATGTCTCAAATTTAATTGTACCGGACATGGAGAACTAAAACCACTTACTTTTGTCGAGTTAGAACAAAGTCAAATGATATTTATGTCCAAACACACGTTAATATATGAGTCTCTGAGATGTATATACAACATAAAAACAGACATTTACACAAAACAAAAAAAAAATACCATTTCAAAAAAAGAGATAAAAGATGTCAGTCTGTGAAACTCCTGTCATTCTCCAGCACTCTGCTATATTTATGTTTGTAAACAGTAACAATGATGTACTGAATGACAAACATACAAGCTCTATTATACAGCTGAACTTGAATTCTTCAGCAGCCATTACTAATACAAAGTTGTTGTAGGGGCTTAACACCGTTCCATGTTTTTGTTCATTTTAATGGGCACACAGTTTACCTATGACCATCAATCTATGAGAGGTTACATTGACTATAAGTCAGTGACTCTTAACAATTTTACCTTGAGGTGGACTTGTTAACCTAACCCAATTGACCATTTCTACATTTAACCTATTTGTGCCTAGCGTTTACTAAAATATAAACCTTTTCAAACAGCTTCATTCTGAAGCAGACGACAAATGCAAAGGCACTTGATCATCAGGATTTAAGTTGTTAGCATTTTGGATCACAATTCTGCAAAACACCCTTATTCCAAGAAATTGACTTATCCAAATTGGAAACTAGAAGATCCCATTGTATAAATCTAGGTATAAATGGGTTAATACACCTGTATTATGCAGCCACCAACTTTTAGCTGCTTAAGACATGAAATGGATGAATGTTGGTAAAGAGACGTTACTTATATTCCCAGATATATCTGTTATGGTCCGACATATCCTGATTTTGTAGACCTTTCCATACATGGGAATCTTACTTAGTTCAAACAAATGAAACCTACACAGAAAACACAAAGCAGTAACACAGAATGGGGCTAAAATTTGAACATACACAAAGCAATATCCCATAGCAGCAACAACAACTGATTGTAGTTGTACTGATCTCCAATGGTTGCATAAACCTTTATCACGTCAAAACAATGAATTTAGTCCAGTCTGAACAAGGGCATTTAACGATAAACCACTGCATAAAACCATCACTATTATTCACAGAGATTTAGACAAAAGCCATGGATCAATCATGATTCAAGTACAGAAAAACAAACTGATCTGTTTATATTTTAGCTTAGTTGAACAGGATACTGTACAAACGGTCAGTTTAACAGTTAATTATCAGATCAAACAGATGCTACTGCAATCAAGCTTATCACTTGTAGTAAGACCTTACTGTATTTATTTCAAGTAGTTTATGAAAGTAATATGTTTAAAGACACACTCCCTAACACTGGTGTCCAATTAAATAACTTCAAAAGCATAAATAATAAAATATTTGCATGTATTATTACTTACCCTAAAAGTTTATGCTATACATTCCAGTCATTATCCGTAAAATAAGCATTTTAAAATATCTTGCAAAACTGTTAAACATTCAGTAATATATGTAAAGTTGTTGTTGCACAATTATGGATGGATAGCGATTTATTACAGAAGGCCTCTACGTTGCTTATTTACTAAAATGGCATTTTTCAACACGTTGTTCTTTAAAATTGTATTTATTTATCATTTTATGTTTATTGAACACATTGTTTTTGTTTTGAGAATAAAATCTGCTCAATGTAGGGAGTGCCCCTTTAACCCTTGTTATATATATTTAACCCATGACACAGAAGCAACAAATTTGCCCAGACCAACCTCTTTGTCCTCATCTCCAGCACTATACAATTACGACAAAATTTTCTCTTTATTTTTACACAAAAAACCCATAAACACTCCAGCCCCATAAACACTCTAGCCCCATAAACACTCCAGCCCCATAAACACTCCAGCCCCATAAACACTCTAGCCCCATAAACACTCCAGCCCCATAAACACTCCAGCCCCATGAAGATATTTCTCTTTTTGAAATGACTAGAATAATTTCTTTAAAGTTTCATAAAATGTTGATTTTTTTACATTTTTAACTTTTCACTTTTAATGCTGACCAACTTTAATTTAAACCTCAACCTCTACAGTTACAACACAAACAAGTGCAAGTTTATAAAACATTACACAGCATCTGCTAAATAATAACATGCAAAAATATGTGTATACACAAAAGTAAAATACATGTATGAATATACCATACTATATTTACACTGTACAGAACTATATTAATATACTTTTTATTCTATCTTTATTTTATTTATGTTAAAAATACATGCTTAAGATTTGTTGATTTACTGTATTTCTGTAGCTACATACTGATCCGGGTTACAAGGTGCATTAATCAAACATTGTACATAGAGCATCTACTGCACTTGATTTTCATGTGTAAAATTTAAAAGACTACAGACCTTATCCTGCATGTAACGTGGGGTTACAGAACTATACAATATAGAAAAAATACAGTTTTCTATGTAGGCATGATTGTACAACAGTGTAATATACATTTACAGACACATTGTATGAATAACTGTGGACAAGTGGATGAATAAAATAAGTATAGAATAATATCTGCTATTATGACCTCTAGACATACAAAATTATATTTTGCAAGATCTAGTCATTTCAATATAGTTTTCATACTTGTATGATTAAAACATGGATTTACAAATGATCAAAGCACACAGAACATAATACTGTGTAATATCATACAACAACACACTGTTACAGAAGGCACACTTACTAACCCTGTGTGATATTAACCAATAACCCACACATATTCCTCTGAGAAAAAAACCTCATAGTTACATTTATCCAAATTATATTCAATACAGTTAAACCTCTGTTGATTGTCCCATCCATTAAGTAGCCCCCTGTGTTAAGCAGTACTGAGGTATGCCAATCAGTCATTTATATATTACAGTCCAACCTCCCCGAACAACACCTCCCTATGGCAACAACCTCTCTAAAAAGACACTTATTTCTTTCTTTTTGTGTCAATTATATAAAGAATTGACAACAAACACATTTCCATGTTCCTGAGAGGTTGCACTGTACATATATATCTGTATTATGCAGTCAATCTGTTCCAGTGGGCACTTCTGATGAATTCCTTGACCCGGTGATGAAAATAGGTTTGACTCAACCTCAGTTCCTCCAGAATTTGACCAAACATCATACAGCCAAACCTGTGTTAAGGACCACCCTGTGAATAAAGGGACACATGTCAACAAAGACTGCTTCAGCTTCTTCCCTAGAGTGGTCTTTGTTCACAGATTTGACTTATATTGGTAATGGGGTGCTCCTGTATTACTAAAATACAAATTGTATTTCATACCAACCATGTTATCAGACAATACAAAGTTATATTTGTACCTTCTCCCCCAAGACACAACTGTTGTACTCATAGTCAATAAACACTCGAACACCTTCACACCCAGCCTTCATACAACAATATAGTAACTTCTCCTTTACACACTTTCTCAGATTTGATCTGATAATAACTTTAAACACAACTATTACAACATCAAATAGCATCAATACAAAATTTCAATAATAAAACTGAACAATTTAAGACTTGAGTTTCACTTTTACTAAATTTGAGTAAGATTTTTAGACACTACCCAAACGAAAAATGTTCCATGATATACAACTGGAGATTAATTACTAAATGGACACATGAAACATCCCTGGACGAATAAAAGAGATCTTTGTACAGAATATCTTGTCTACAACAAATGATGTCTGAATGTTTATGATACATATGAAAGTGAAACAAGATGGTCATGGTAACAAGATGTCACTCACCAGAGTCTACAGGAAATGAAGGTTTAAGAAATTGAAGACATTTTTTGCTAATTAAATGCCAGAAAGTGACATTTCTTCTGTGAAATTATGAAATATTCCATAAAAATAAAAATCCTTGAGTTCCCACACAGTTAAAAGCAGAAGACAGACATCCAACCATCTTGAAATCTAACCAAGAGCACTTTGTGCCCCGGAGAGTGAATGAGGGATTTTCAGCTATAAAGTTACAAATGATAAACAAGGGCAGATGAAATGGTATAAAGTCAATCAGCTGATAGTTGCATCTAAAACCTGTATGTGTATCTAAAACTCTATAACTGATCAATACAGAAAGTGGGATACAGTCAATGGAGCAAGATTAAAGAATGTTCTATATGAAACAATAACCTGGAAAACTAACCTTGAGCTATAAGAACCTACTACAGTTAACTCCATATATAACAACTCGGGATATAGCGAAATTTCAGATATATAACAAATTGTCTGGACCCAATGTCTTTCCTTCTTTATGAAATATGAAAATGCTATATAGATATAACATACTCCGGATATAAAGAAACAAATTTAAAAGGTCCCATGGGGTTCGTTATACACAGAGTTTACTGTATCTCTGTAACTACAGCTATAACTATAAAATATTCCTACTTGACAAAATACATCACAAATAAATTCAATATAATAAAATTTTCGTTGCATGTGAACAAACATACACATACAAATACAAAAGAAATCACAGTACAGTGTATGTAATACTTATTCAGACACATATTCTCTTCCTACACCAAATAATCAATGTAATACATATATAATATATACATGAGTTCTATATATACAATCACTCTTTATTTCTCAATGTACATTTCATGTACAGTATATTTCATCTACAGTATCAATGCATATTAGTTTTTTCGTCAAATTTAACATCTGAGTTTTTCTACAAAGAATAATAATAACAACAAATAAACAAATTCACAGTCAAACAGTGTCAACAAGTTGAGCCCTACACCTTTTTCTTGCGTTATTACACAAGAAACTATACTGTGTCTTATTAAAGTGCAACTGCACTAAACAACATTATGAAATATTTTCTAACAATGATTTCTGCCCACTGAAATGGAAGTGTATATGATGTGGTACAGATCTCACTTCAACAATATGTTTATCTGTTCCACAAAAATGGATGTTATATTTCAGCAATGCATAAATGATAGATAGATTTAGATGATTCAACCTGAGTGTATGTAAGCTTTCCAAACTCTGTCAGATATAGGCATTGATATTTAACACAAAAAAGATTGAAAACTTCTAGTATCTGTTACACTGCTGCATTCTGTAGTGATTGTTACACTGCTGTGTTCTGTATACATACTGTTACACTGCTATGTTCTATATACAGACTGTTCTGAACATACAGTTACACTGCTATGTTCTGTATACATACTGTTACACTGCTGTGTTTTGTATACAAACTGTTACACTGCTGTGTTCTGTATACAGACTGTTACACCGCTGCATTCTGTACATACAGTAACACTGCTGTGTTCTGTATACATACAGTTACACTGCTGTGTTCTGTATACAGACTGTTACACTGCTGCATTCTGTACATACAGTTACACTGCTGTGTTCTATATATAGACTGTTACACTGCTGCGTTCTGTATACAGACTGTTGCACTGTTGTGTTCTGTATAGACTGTTACACTGCTCAGGTTGTTTTTTTCTAAGCCAAAGATTGGTTCACACAATATTTAGTCTTGTATAAAACAATATATAAAAGCAACAGATCTGTAAAAATGCATTCCTGTAACCCAACTACCAAATAAAATTCTACAATATTTCTATACATGTTTATTGATGAGAAAATGTATTGTTAACTACAAACTAAGAAGTACAATATAACCGTAACTTCAGCAGTTGTCATATTGCTGTAAACAATTTTGATTCAGCTCTTTTGATAGATGGAAATATTTCAAACTTAATAAACACAAGAAAACTGTGTGTTTAGTTAACATTATAAACTAAACCCATTCAAACAACAGGTTATATTCAAATACAACATCGCTGTCTTCAAAATGTCTATTCAAAAACAGAAATACTAAAATGTATGTTGGGAGAACGTAAAACAATCTACAGTTAAGTAATTAATTACAATAAAAAATAAATCCAGATTATGTAAATATACATTTAAAACGCTAAAAGCAACTAGTCAAGCTTTATTGAACACTAAAAATTCTGTGTTATGCATATATACATGTATATAAATATCAATATATTCACAATGACAAAGTGATACAAAGTTAAAATCTTAAAACAGTTTAAGTTCTGACTATAGACAAAAATTATCACAATTCAGTTTACTTACTGTAAATTAGATAATATTTGCGATGATTTGATTATTGCTATTTTCGCGAATTTCCCACTTTGCTAATTTGAAAATCTCACGAAAGGTTCATTTCACATAGGGTTTCAATAAGAGACTTCTCCTTTCACAAATTAAAAATTTTCCAATTAAGTCTGTTAACAAATCAGGAAATTTTTGTCTCGTAAAAATTACCTAATTTACAGTTCATGTACGAGGTGTATACCTCATTTATTTACAAACACTCAGTTCCACTGAAGCCAGAAGCCAGTCACACATAAAATACACTTTGCTCCATGCAGTTGAAGCTTTGTTCCTCACTATAAAGGATGTTTTAAAATAGAAGTGCTTTCAGAAAGCATTTGTCAATTTAATTCAATTTAAATTTAATTTCAGTAAAAGCTTAAATGACTTGGCTCCATTATGAAAATATGTGTAACTGACTTACTGGATCAAAGTGACACAATGTGATAGTCTTATACAAACTACATTAAATCAAAAATGAGAAATATATACACATGTACAAGCTGGCCTTCATGGTCCTAAACATAGCACCTGAGACAACTATTTACCTTCATTATTATACAGTCTTCTTCCAATTTCATGTCATTATAAATAAATAAAAAAGGCCCCTTAAAAATTTGAGGAGAACAGAGGGTAGTGATCACCATATATATACACAGAATAGTGTTCTACTCCTGCCCCTAAAACACCTTCACTGGGATATCACATTTCCAGAGATAAGATATATGTCATTTTAATTCATGGTCGAGTCAACCAAGGAACTCTAGACACTGGCTGTAAAGTAGAAAGAAGATTCTTTACATATACATCTTGCTAATTGTCTCACATCCAAACAGTTATATTTTGTTGATGCACCTATCTCTTGCTAGAGGGTCATGCAAGGACTATTCCAAAGAACTGGATTTAATAGAAATTTCTCTACAGACAAATGGGATATCAGCCATGTAACATAACAGTATTTCTTTAACAATCTCTGCAGATTTTTCCATAAGAATCATTCCTCAGAAACTTCCTAAAAGTCTGATTGATGGTTTCAAAATTTCTTGTTATATATCATGTGGCTATTTTTTTTGAAGATGGTCACATTTATCCTAATCACATATGTATTCCCATACTTTTAGATCATTATTAACACTAAAAACTCCTAAACAGACCAATCTACATTGTATTTCTTTCTTCAGCACAGACAGTGTCTTCTGCTCCGAGAATCCATCTCTTCAAGTTGCTATAATCGTTCTGACAATACTGCTGGTCACAATCTTTTTGTTTCTTCCTATCTCTTGTTTTACTAAAAACTATGTGTGATTCCTACCGATCCGGACTTCTGTATTTTAACGGCACACTAAATACACCTAACTGTACCTCTGTGTAACTGAAATAAAACAAGCTTACTGTTCACTGACATCAACACATTTTCAAGAAATACAGATATGTTCTTTAATAAGGCCAAAAAAATGTGTGTTTAACATCTAGGTGTGTAACTTCAAATGCCAATTCATATCTATGTAAAGTTTCAAGAAGATCACTTGAATATCTTTGATATATCTGCTGGATGAGTGGACATACTTGCAGGGGTTTATACCCTGTAAATATTGTTTGATCTTTCCTGGCCTCATAAAGAATCAATTTTAACTCCACAATACCAAAATGAACTGAAATAAAAATCATAATACCCAAATTGTACATAAACCCTTACCTGCAAAATTAATGTCTTCTGGGCGTGTAAGGACAAACAATTATAGCAAATCTGTATCCTTTGTCCAGAAAGTGTTTGGGGCATAAAACAGTATGTACTTACTTGTATTTGTTGGTTTTTAAGTACCCAATGATTGAAGGTCTAAGCTTCGCCACACCTCCTCTACTGTGACTGCCTCGACCAGTGATAACTGTCAGCTTTTTGCAACGTTCTGAAATAAACGTAACAATAAGTGTTGAATCTTGTGACAGTAAGTTTAGTCAGTTATTCACTTGGATTACAAACCAGAATTATCATGCTCTTAGTTTTTTGCTTTCTGGCAGTCCATAGCTTCTTGCCAGCCACAGCCATGAAATTTTCTTGATAGTAAAAATTGGGGTATTTAGGTAGATGACAGAAAGAAACAAAATATTCATGACTAAAATTGCTTCAATTAATTACAAATAAAACATTGAGGTTTGACAGGCTGTTTTAAGGAGTTCAAAAACATATATTTAACAAGAGCTGTCCCTCAAAAGTGACGAATGCCCCCGAAAGAGGTACCTCACAGTCTGTGTCCTCTCCATGTGCTCAATAAATGTGCTATGTAATTTTAAAATCCTTCCATGCATGACAGAGTAACCAGGCCATCCTTAAAAAATTGTTTGTTTGCCCTAACGCGACCGACTGATGAAAATCCTCCCGACTGACTTTTTTTTTGGATCTGAAAGCCAAAAAAAAAATTTTTCTGCCGTCGAGAAAAACCGTTCCGTTTTTTTGTCATTTTCCATCTTTCCGGTATTTCTTTTCTGTAGTTCTTTCGTAAGTAATACCAATCAGTTATCCTCGACTATGCTTGACAGAACGTGCAGGGGTGTGGAAATCCTTTATTTTTTCACTTTTCCGCGGACGAGTGAGATGTACAAATTCACTTGTCCGAGGTCAAAATTCACCTGTCCAGATTTCACATTAAAACCAAATTATGTGAAACAAACAAGAACCAGGTTAAGATTTTTATTTTATATGCTAATCAGTACATGTCTAGAGGATTCTGCAAAGCTCGGACTTCCGAGTGAGCTTGGGAGTGCCTGAAGTGACTTGGAGTACGGAGAAATATTACGGCACTTCAGGGAGTGTATTTGCGACATTCCGAGTGGTTTTACACGTAAATTAACGGGTTTACGGGAAATAAAAATCAGATTTATTATATTCAGTAGAAATGTGTCCACACTGTTGTACGCATATGAATTCAAAAAGATTTGGCGACCGACGTACATTTTGTAAAGCGTGTTCAATATATTTTATCACCAAAAATAAAACTTACTCATAACATTATTTATTCCAAACTATTATTTTTATAATCCAAAATTATCAGACTATTGTTAGAGCTACTGTTACATGTCCCGAACTGTCAAATATCTCGGTCTTTTTGATGCCACGTGCTTCTCGAAGATCAAAGAAAACTCACATGTACAATATAGCGTCGGTGATTGTTTTTTGATCTCGTGACACCTGCAGCTTTATCTTTTATGATTGAGGAGGTTGCAGTTAAAATAAATATTACTGGAAAAACGTTGACTTTGACAGTTGCTGAAACAATAAATGACAAAAACACGAACACGCTGGAACACCGCGTTTTGTTTTATAAAGAACAGTTAGAACTTTTTTAATGTTAATTGATAAATATTTGTTTGCATCCACAAATTGACAAACATTACTCAGTCAGTGGTGTCACATAGCTTGGATTTGCAAACAGTTTTGCGTCACCCTTTACGACAGGCCACATTTTCCACACCTACCGCTGGTGACAAATGCTAAGGGACCAATTACAGCTTACTTTAAATGGAAATAAATATTGTAAGTCAACATAAAGGTGATAAATAGTTTAGATTCTGATAAGAAATAACTCAATTCTTTTTGAAACAATAAAAAACATAACGCCGTGATAGTATACAGTAGCCGTGATTCTCAACGAAAATACGTCTGATTCGAACTTTGTAATTCAATGGATTTTGATTCAACAGGTCGCCTTTACAGGTGTATTTATGTTGGTTTTCATAAAACTGCAAACAAATCGGGCGGTTCCTGGCTGGATTACTTTGGACTGTCTTACATTATTCATTTCCTTTTCTCGAATTTTGACTTGTCCGCGGACAAGTTGGGCAGAAAAACGCGTGTTGGACTAGGAATTCTGCACCCCTGACGTGTACGCTGTAGCTCACTCCGCAGAGAAATAGTACCAATAATCGTGTCAGAAATCTGACACGCTTGCATTTCAGTATTTCATAAGAAATGAATGAAAAGAATAAATAATTTTATTAATAAGACTATAATCTTGCCAATTGTATCTATTTAGCGTAAAGCAAAACGAAAGTTTCGAGCAGGTCAGAATTTTCACATATTGATAGCCATCTTGCCGATTTGACAATTATCACGTGGCCATTCCCACGAACCTTTGGAAAAGGATATCTGCGGGAAATCGCCAAAGATTCCGATTGCGGTCACGATCAGGGAAAGTTTATTCATTTACATGACCACGTGCGTTTTGGCGCGAACACTTTATGTACCGCGTCGAAAATAAAGTAATTTTGTTTTCAAATTAAAAAACATAGTGGTAAATGCTATTTTATATTTACACTCGTCCTTTATATCATCTAAACACTAATCAAAAGGAAATATCAAGCATTCTGAACTACATGAAAATTAAGTGCGATTGCGTCATACGAAAGTCCGTTGTAAATGTAAACAAAATGATTCATGTTTGAAAAATCGATGTTTTTGTAGTCAACATTGGTTGTAGAACATCGTAATTGGTTTGAAAATATGAATTAATAAATTTATGACCTAAACATGACCATATTTCCCTACTGATCCAAAACTCTAAAGCTGCACCTGACGAAAAACAAAATATCAAAATAGCGGCATTTAGAGTTTTGGAAGCCAGAACTAAATGTTAAACCTGGCAATGTCAGATGAAAAAATTCCACTCAATTTGATATTATCTGAACATTTTGTAAGTTCTCGCATAATTAAATTAACTTTTTACAATGGTACAAATTAATTTTCCTATGTTGAAGTTCAAATTTTATAGATTTTTTATGTGGACCTGTTCCTAACCTGGCCACAGGTCCAAATACAAGGCTCACTCCGACACTGAGTTGTTTGACATTCTATAGCTTAATAACTTCTTCAAATTTACGGTTTGAATGATTTTACAACACTATTAAAGCACTTCTGGAATGAGCCTTGTTAAGCACTTTGGGAGCCTGGCTTATGGCTAAAATGGTAATGTGCAAACCACCACCCATGCAGATATGTTACAAAGCAGGTTAATAGCATTCTACAGTGGGGTGGTAATAGCTAATAGGTACATACAACAGAAGAAATAGAGAAATATTAAGACAAGAAAGGTGCAAATATTAAGTGTACAATATGTCAGCTATTAATCTAAGATACAACATAAAACATCTGAAAATCAAAAAAAAAAAAAAAAAAAAAAAAAAAAGACCTACCTACCTACCCACTGAAAAAATTCTGGGTCGCGTTAGGGCAAACAAACAATTTTTTAAGGATGGCCCCATGCATACAGTTTTCCATTACTTTAAACACTAAGTGTGACCTTGACCTTTGAGGTAGGGACTTGGGTCTTGCACGCGACACATCCGCTTGATGTGCTAGACATTTGTGCCAAATTATTTTAAAATCCTTCAATGCATGACAGAGTTACAGTCCGGACACAAATTGTAAGTGGGGACGCACAGACGGATGGACAGACGGATGGTGCGATTTTAATATGCCTCCCTTCGGGGGCATAAAAACATGATACTTCTCATTTCATTTAATAAATATGGAATATCATAACAGTCAGTTGATATGCTAGTCATATCTTTCGAGTTGGCTGTATAGTTCTGGATCACACGAGAGGCTGAGCCTCGACAGTAATCCTGACCTATGCAGCCAACTCGAAAGATACACCCGCAGATCAACCAACTGTTATAGTATTACTTTTATTATATTCTGTTACCAGACATCATGTAAAATTCCATAAAAACCTTATTGTGTGTCATAAATGGTGTAATATCAAAATAATGCGCTCTTTCGTGTCACGTTTCATATTTCGTGTCACGTTTCATATAACGTCGATGACATCACTTTAGTCATCCACGCATAAACAAACAAACAGAAATAAAAAGTAAATGCAAAATGTAAATGTTCTGTCTGGTTTAATTAATGCAAAAAAGACATTACATTCATTTGTTTTCAAATTTGTCATAAAATCAATGTGACGGCAACAAAACCAAACTTATTCTACTGTAGAAACATGGATCTAGTTTTCAACTTTTAGCATAGGAGTATAATATGAATTTACATGCATGTACAACCTACACGATGGACAGCTAAGATACGGCCTATTTCATCTGATATGGGAAATTTGATACGGGATGTTGTATTTACTGCACAAGTACTAAAGAAAATTCAGCCTAAACAGTAGTAGGTATATAATAAAATACTGCATTCAAATAAGCATACATTCATGCAAACAACGAACATTTGAAACGGAAATCTTCTAAACATTTTCTTTTTTTAACCAGTCTCTTTTAATTACCTGTATTGACTCACTTAAACTGTCTTTGTAATTTGGCAATCCTGTTGCTGTAAATGTTGTAATTATTCATACTGTTCATTTAGGACAATGTGACAGTGATGTAAAAGATATTTGTGTGCACAAAATTTTACACTTACTGCATAAAAAGGTAGATCATATGTGCAAGAAAGATTTCATATGAAGATGAATTCTTCACAGAAATATTGGACTTTTCTATTGTGTCAATGCCACATTATCCTAAAGGAACTGTACTTATTTTTTAAACAATATTTCAAGCCAAAATATACATGAACATTACAAATCATAAAATTCTACTTTCTTCGAACTTGACATTTCTGTCTACTACAAACCCTGTAACCTACCTTTTTCCTTCTGTGGAATAATTCTATTGAGAGCGGCTATTGCCTCATCAACATGTAGACCATGCAGGTCAAGGGTCATATTCCTCTCAAGGTCAGTGTTCCTAAATAATGATTATGATATGATGAAGCATTGCATAAACTTTCTTGCATATCGAATCAGTATTTCTGGTGATTTTACCCGTGCTGACGTTCACAAACACAACAACATCTGAATATCGTTAATTTTTATATGATTATGCATCATTTCAAAAAGTTTGCATTTAGAAATATGTTTCAAAGTTGTAGATGATATGCAAGAAAAACTTTCTATAATGAGACATTTGGTTCAGATGTAAATATCCATCACCTCGGGCTACTGTTTCACAGGAACTTGGCAGAACCTCGTTCCCACCAAAACAGTTACCCAGATATTTTGATCTGAACCGCTTGCTCACGATAGAAACTTTCAATCTCACTCTCCTGATCAGGTATATTTTACCATCATAGAACCTCTTATGGTGCATCACTAGTTCTGTTGCCACATTTTCTGATACCATTCTGGCTATTATATTACTTCGAAAGTACCATTTCTGATTATAGTACATATATAAAGCAAATTCAAGGGTAAAAGCAGCTAATTATTGCAAAACATGTATGGAAAGACATACAGACATGAGATTAAGTCAATAAAATCAGCAAATATGTACAGACCTTTCTGCCAAGATCTGTTCTGATGCTCTCATGTTGGCTTCCTTGATTTTCTGTGTGTGCTGGTGTCCCTACAATGCATTAAACATTGAAGAATTAAAGTTACAGTACACTATAGCATAAAAGTTCTCAGATTCTGGCAAATGAGTAAACATGTCGTTTAGATGCTTTGCCTTTGGTCTTTATGATTAGATTACTACGCATCTAACCAGTATATACCTCAAAAGTAAAATGTATTTCCCAAAGTAAACATTAGTATTCCTACTGGATTAGCAATACATTGAATTTCCTATCATACTTTAAGTATACAGTACCTGTTGCGAGTAGAAAGTGGCTACTTGTTTGAGACCTCGCCTATAAGCCTCTTTGGCTTTCTGGAAACACTCTTGTCTGAGCCTGAAATGTAGGTTAGCCTCTCCACGATAATCCTCGTACACTGGTTCCGCATCATCCTGGTAGTCCTTGCTTACAACAGAATGGTATATGTGAGCGTCAAGCTGAAAGAAATTGTAAGTTTCATTACAGTGCTTACGCTGTTAGTCGACATTATCGCCATTTGCGATAATTTTATGAGTTTGGCGATTATTTTTAAGGATTGGCTACAAAAAATGGCGATTATTTAATCCTGCTATAAAATGAAAAAAAACATCGACTAAAACACAAAATCTGTCTTTATCTTCTTTAGTCCCTCGAGGCAATGCCACTTGTTTGACATCTGTTGTTAATTGGCCTCTAATTGATTTATAATTGTTCGATTGTTACCGGATTATCTGATCGAGATCAGTATACATCATGCGCCTGCAGGTGATTAAAACTAGAACCAATCAGCGACTTCGATGGTAATTTCTTGAAAGTAGTAACCAATCGACTAATCCGATAGAGCTGATATGTTTACACATTTCCTTGTTAAAATTAAAATATTGATTTCCCGCTAATACACATGCGTGTCAACCTAATCGCCGGGCCGAAACCGAGTCACGCCACCCAATACTAATAATACGCCTACTTTTTGACATATCCCGTCCGCCGAATCGCCGAGCTGAAAGTGTTCCCGTCCTTCGATAATAATAATCCTCCCACTTATAAACTTGTAAATGGAATCTTACCTGTCAATCATCACGTCAAATCAACATATTTCGGCCGATTATCGAGTATGGTGGCAATTAAAACTAGAACTGTCACAAGAGTGACGAATTATACCCCCACAATACAGCTTTGTCACAGAAGTATGGCAACCATAAGAAAGGAATGGCCACAAGGACATACATTTCAGTTATTATACAATAAGTTGTGTAAATGTATTGTTTTAATAGCACACAAAATATGTAAGGTTGGAAAGTATGGATTATTATTAAATTTAATAGGTTTATTTCAAACATGTTAATATCACTAACCTCCCTATCAAATTTCATGATCCTAGCCCCAAGCGTTCTTAAGTCATCATCCGGAAACCATTTAACTGTTCCCAGTCATGTGACCTTGACCTAGAGACCTCAAAGTCAAACCTGACCTGTATTTCATGATGTTACACCTGTGTACCAAAAATTATTTAAATAGGTCAAGCCTTTCATGAGTTATCATCTGGGAACAGTTTTACTGTTCAGGGTCACTGTGACCTTGACCTTTGGGCTACTGACCTCAAAGTCGAACTTGACCTGTATTTCATGATGTTACAGCTGTGTACCAAAAATAACATAAATCGGTCAAGTCGTTCATGAGTTATCATCCGAAACCGTTTTACTGTTCCGAGTCACTGTGACCTTGACCTACAGACCCCAAAGTCGAACTTGACCTGTATTTTCTGATGATGCACCTGTGTACCAAAAATTATTTAAATCGATAAAGTCTTTCATGAGTTATCATCCGGAAACCGTTTTACTGTTCAAGGTCACTGTGACCTTGACCTTTGGCCTACTGAACCCAAAGTCAAACTTGACCTGTATTTCATGATGTTACAGCTGTGTACCAAAAATTATTTAAATTGGTCCAGTCGTTCATGAGTTATCATCCGGAAACTGTTTTACTGTTCAGGGTCACTGTGACCTTGACCTTTGACCTACTAACCCCAAAGTCGAACTTGACCTGTATTTTTTTATGTTGCACCTGTGTACCAAATATTATTTAAATCGGTCAAGTCGTTCATGAGTTATCATCCGGAAACCATAAAACCAACAGACTGACCGACCGACCAACCGACAAGCTCACTCCTATATACCCCCCCCCCCCAACTTCGTTTTGTGGGGGTATAATTATTTATTTTTTTGGATAATTTCGGTGTCGTGAATTATTTCAATTAAAACGTAGCAAGAGTGTGAAAACTTCCACATTACTTTTACGTTAATTTGGCTATTATCAGAAAGTCAGATTTTTTCATTATATTTCTCATGAATACATAATAATATTATTAAAATACCTGCACAATGTTCAATGTAATGTTTTTTTAAAAAGATGCTCGGGCAGTTACTCGAGTAGTTTCCTGCTGCAAAAGTAGGGTTGATTTCTTTTAAACTTTCATTTAAAATAGGCTGTTCTCTGTGCCTTCTTATGGTGACAATTTTTTAGATTAAATATGATTAAAATTGTTAAAAACTTGGAATATATTGCTGAAAATCGAGCGGCAACGGGGTCGCGAAAATACGTGACAAACAAGTAAAACTGAAAAAAAAGTGTAATTTACAGGAGATCAGTTGATATTTTAGTTTTGCAAAATTTTACAAAAAAAGATGTGTGTTAAAGATATGTTTCCTGCTGAAAAAAAATTTTAAAAAACATGCTGGTTTTACTCAAGTACATACATTTAACTGGAACAACACACTGAAAAGAGAGAGAAACAATTCTCTTGAGAGTCATGACATGTCCAGCTGGAATTAGTTTACCAATGCCCCACTTTAGAAGTTAAGTATCTTGAACAGTAGCAGCACTGCATTATGAACCATTTAGTAGAATATCCATTGCCAACAAAAACTGAACAAGACCTATATTGGCAAAAAAAAGGACCAGTTGTATTCAAATGGTATTTTTCTGGTCATGTCAATGCGACAATGCGCAGACTTTGGCTATTATTTTTTTTCATGAAAAATTTGTGGCTATTATTTATAAACTGCCAGTGTGAGCACTGAAGTTTTATTATATTCAGCCAGAGTTATAATATTGGACACAGCTAAAACATCCCACTGAAAGATTTTTTTTCTCATGTATGGACGGACAGCTACCATCACAATATCCCATCTACTTGCAGCGAGGGCCTAGGGTAACTATAGAATAAGTTTTAGGCTAGGCCTAATCACTGCTTTCAGGCTTTCTAACAAAAGTCACAACTACAGAAGCAGTTTGTTAGAATTAAATAAAGAAGGAATTTTCATAATTCACAGGTGTCAGTTTCTTTATAAACAGCTACAGCTTAACCATTTCCAATTAAATTGCTGCACTCCCTTTATCAATTTATATGAGTTTCCATGATCAAAGAGTTTAGCTAGATGGCTTACCATTTCCTGCATACTTCGTTGTTTGGTATCCTCTATGAGTTTATGATCTTGTGAATCAGTAACAGACGTAGTTGTATTAGACTCTTCCAGGGATGAAGATATAGCAGCCATTGTCTCAGACAAATTAAAGCTGTAAAAATACAAAACTACAATTGAATGTGTTTATACAGTCATCTAACCAGTCACCTGCTTCATACAACCTATTGTAAAAGTTTCTGTTGTTTTTGCAAAGTTTTTATTTTCGCTAATTTTCGCAAATGAACACATTCGCAAATTCATCAAACTGGCTAAAATAGCAAATAAACAATGATTATATATAAAAACAAGAGCTGTCCATAAGACAGCAAGCGCGACTATTGTGGGTGTTTGCTAATAAAACGAAACTTTTATCAGTATAATAGCTAAACAAAATTCTGCTAACTATTAAGTATAAACTAGGAAAGTTGAATCATAAAAAAAGTCAAAATCTATCACTACATATTTAATTTTTGGTAAATTAATTGTTTGATACAAAATGTACCCCTGAACACTATTGCTAAGTTTGATATAACTACATGTACCATAAGTGGTTACTGAGATAAGTGCATGATAGTACCTAGCAGGCAAAACTTTCAAGTCAATATCATAAGTGGTTACTGAGATATGTGCATGATAGTACCTAGCAGGCAAAACTTTAACCAAATTTTCAAAGTCAAACAAGGGCCATAATTTGTACTAAATTTATACAAGAGTTATCTGACTTGACTGTGTGACACCCCTAAAGACATTTACAAAGTTTCAAGTCAATATCATAAGTGGTTACTGAGATATGTGCATGATAGTACCTAGCAGGCAAAACTTTAACCAAATTTAGTACCTAGCAGGCAAAATTTTAACCAAATTTTCAAAGTCAAACAAGGGCCATAATTTGTACTAAATTTATACAAGAGTTATCTGACTTGACTGTGTGACACCCCTAGAGACATTTACGAAGTTTCAAGTCAATATCATAAGTGGTTACTGAAATATGTGCATGATAGTACCTAGCAGGCAAAACTTTAACCAAATTTTCAAAGTCAAACAAGAGCCATAATTTGTACTTAATTTATACAAGAGTTATCTGACTTGATTGTATGACACCCCTAAAGACATGAACAAAGTTTCAAGTCAATATCGTAAGTATCGTTACTGAGATATGTGCATGATAGTACTTAGCAGGCAAAACTTTAACCAAAGAAGCAACGCCGACGCACAAGTGACTGTAATAGCTCTCCATATTCTCCGAATAGTCGAGCTAAAAAGAGCTCGCTCATGAAATCAAAAACTATAAATCATAAAATATCCCAAGAACTTTGCTCCCACGCTTTTTCACAAGAGAACTCATTTGTTAATTCATCATTTTGCTAATTCAAAGGTCTCAGGAAAGGATCACTATTATTTCAACAGTGTGAACCAGTGGGATCACTTGTTTGTGAGTTCATAGTCTCATGAATTAGTTCATACTAATTTATTTTAGCTCTATTGTGAAGTTTATCGAGTCACTCTCGGGTCCATTTCCTGTAAAAACCAGTGCTGGTGTCATATCAGGGGCCATCCGAGAGGGCTATAACTTTGCCTTGAGTTGATTGACTTGCTATTTAATTACATCATGGAGAAATCGCCATGTAGTTTTTGTCATCGTAATTGGTCCTTTGATTAGCAGACGTGTAAAACTCAGGTCTTTAAGTCGCCGATGTCAACTGATTCTGACAATACGACTCTGCTTACTGGAGTGGCAAACAGCCGATGTAAAAATAATAACAGCCAATCACGAGGTTGCTTTTATCGTCGCGAAACAGGGCAAATGCAGTCGGCCAATCAGTCATTGTATTTTTAAATTTTCAGTCCATAAATGGTCTTAAATGTGTCGAAAATCACAATGCATAGGCTCCTGTCAACACCTAAAGGTCTGTTATTTGACCCCAGGAAGAGAAATAAACGTGTCAGATAATCCAACTATCACTTTGTTAATTGGTCCATAATTAGCAATCAGCTAATGCGCACTTGGCGATTCTTTGATGTCTGCACCTAGCCTACCAACTTTGAAAAGACCGATCCTTGATTGCATTGTCGGGTTTTGTAAAGGTTAATGTTTTATTAACTTGGGACTGCTCCCCATATAAATGAACTATTTAACAATTTTGAAAGTAGATGTTCATTTTTAGAAAGTAAATTTAATGATAACACAATTTGTAAATTATTTAATTTAAATTTAACAAAAATGTATACGGTATCAAGGACCTATTTTTCCCCCCAGAATTCTATTGTAATGTGGAAATCGTCGACCAGTCCAAATTTTTGTAGGGTCTTTTCCAAAGTTAATCTGATTGCTTTTATTTTCACTCTTACACATTCTATAGGGAACTTTCTCTGTAGTATTTTAATGTTTTCCTCTCACTGATTTTATGGCACGTGCTCATGTCCATAATACTTAAAAGAGAGGTGTGACAGTTATTGGAGATAGATAG
>JAFMSR010000217.1:0-70706 GCA_022818135.1 Saxidomus purpurata | reverse complement strand
TTTTTTCTTCGGACTTAAATGTTTCATTCTACATTGACTGAATACCCGATAAGGCCATAATATTGTAAATGTTTTCGAAAAAGATGTTGTTGCGAAGACAATAACCAATAATTAGAGCGCCTGATTTTTCTGGTAAAGGGTACCGTTATGCTGTTATGACACTTCCTAAACTGTCCGAAAATAAAACCATTCTGCACGTGGAACTTATTGATGATCGCTACCAATTTTTAGAACACAGGATTTTATAAGGATTTGTGTTCCTGTGTTCTTAAAATACGGAAATTTGGACGAGTTACAAGTATGTGAAACTTTTGCAGCTTTTTTTTGTTTGCGCTTTGTGATATTGTTGTCGTTGTTTAAAGGAATTAAAGTTTGAAAATTTATTTTTAATATTTTTTATATTTACTATTGTTAAACAATGTAGAAATGGAATAACAGATTGAAATATTGATTTTAAACCTGTGAAATACGTTGTTATTTTTGCGACTTTCGACTTCGAGGGTAGCGTACATTACACGTGCGGTAAATGGGTATTTACGCAACCACCAAATAATGTATTAGTTCAGAAGCGGTGAAATACAACAGTCCATATGTTGTGGAAATTTGGTTAAGATATCTGGTACAGTTTCTGAGATATTCAAAAATATTGAATTAATTACGAAGCATCTATACGACATAGAGTGATATACTAACCGGTATATCACTCAAAAGTAAAATCTATTTCCATTCTAACACGTTAATTTAAACAAAAAAGTGTTGGAAGGGGTGCTATTTGATGTCGTTGCCTTGAACTTGTAGTATTCCGTGCATTCCTTGCATTTCATGACATTTTCACTGTTCTTTTTTACTCCTCAAATAAAACGCTATTCGTCTTATTTTTGTTGTTGCTGATATTGCTGGCGATACCGGAAGTGTAGAAAATTTTACTACGATTTGTTTTACATCACGTGAATTCATTCACAGCAATACAAATTCAAGCGTATTACCGCATGCACACTCATAGATCCAATGTGGAAATTACACGGGAGGGAATTTCAGCAGTCAAAAATAGTACCGGACGCCTAGCGTGATATACTTGGTAGATATATCACACTCAAATCCTTCTTTGCCTAAATAGGAGAAATTTTCAATAGTGTTAGAATGTAAGAATAACTTCAAATTTTAAATCACTCTTTACTCAAACAGGGTCCCATCAATGTACAGCTATGATGAATGGATATTTCAGGACGATATTGCTTACTGGACTTAGTACTCAAATTCTGAAGCCACCAAATGATTGAGACAATAATATACCTTTAAAAGTGCTTCCAATAGTAAATCCCACATCGTAATGATTTCTTGCACGGATGTACAGAACTGGAAGATATTCAGCTTTATCCATCTCCAAAACACTGCTCTAAAATCTGAACGAATTTAGTTTTCTGGGACAAACTGAATAATAATAATTTTACAAATATAAATGATGAACTTATGCCGCATCACAAAAACGGCACAGTCATGTCTGACCTTAACGAGATAAGGCATACTCTTACCGTTAACATCTTTAATCTGAAAACGACTATACTGCACAGAGTTCATGATCAGGGTCCTTTATTGCTCAGTAGAGTTTTATTGAGACCTACACAACGGTACCTCACATGACGGACTTTGATGAAAAAATGACGGACTTACCTTCATGTCCAGCGTACCTCACATGACGGACTTTTCACCCTCAGTGTCGGGTGTCACACTCAAACCCGACACGTGACCCCCAAGTGTCGCATATCTCCGTGTTTGTCTCGACGAGACCTACACAACGGTACCTCACATGACGGACTTTGATGAAAAAATGACGGACTTACCTTCATGTCCAGCGTACCTCACATGACGGACTTTTCACCCTCAGTGTCGGGTGTCACACTCAAACCCGACACGTGACCCCTAAGTGTCGCATATCTCCGTGTTTGTCTCGACGAGACCTACACAACGGTACCTCACATGACGGACTTTGATGAAAAAATGACGGACTTACCTTCATGTCCAGCGTACCTCACATGACGGACTTTTCACCCTCAGTGTCGGGTGTCACACTCAAACCCGACACGTGACCCCTAAGTGTCGCATATCTCCGTGTTTGTCTCGACGAGACCTACACAACGGTACCTCACATGACGGACTTTGATGAAAAAATGACGGACTTACCTTCATGTCCAGCGTACCTCACATGACGGACTTTTCACCCTCAGTGTCGGGTGTCACACTCAAACCCGACACGTGACCCCTAAGTGTCGCATATCTCCGTGTTTGTCTCGACGAGACCTACACAACGGTACCTCACATGACGGACTTTGATGAAAAAATGACGGACTTACCTTCATGTCCAGCGTACCTCACATGACGGACTTTTCACCCTCAGTGTCGGGTGTCACACTCAAACCCGACACGTGACCCCTAAGTGTCGCATATCTCCGTGTTTGTCTCGACGAGACCTACACAACGGTACCTCACATGACGGACTTTGATGAAAAAATGACGGACTTACCTTCATGTCCAGCGTACCTCACATGACGGACTTTTCACCCTCAGTGTCGGGTGTCACACTCAAACCCGACACGTGACCCCTAAGTGTCGCATATCTCCGTGTTTGTCTCGACGAGACCTACACAACGGTACCTCACATGACGGACTTTGATGAAAAAATGACGGACTTACCTTCATGTCCAGCGTACCTCACATGACGGACTTTTCACCCTCAGTGTCGGGTGTCACACTCAAACCCGACACGTGACCCCTAAGTGTCGCATATCTCCGTGTTTGTCTCGACGAGACCTACACAACGGTACCTCACATGACGGACTTTGATGAAAAAATGACGGACTTACCTTCATGTCCAGCGTACCTCACATGACGGACTTTTCACCCTCAGTGTCGGGTGTCACACTCAAACCCGACACGTGACCCCTAAGTGTCGCATATCTCCGTGTTTGTCTCGACGAGACCTACACAACGGTACCTCACATGACGGACTTTGATGAAAAAATGACGGACTTACCTTCATGTCCAGCGTACCTCACATGACGGACTTTTCACCCTCAGTGTCGGGTGTCACACTCAAACCCGACACGTGACCCCTAAGTGTCGCATATCTCCGTGTTTGTCTCGACGAGACCTACACAACGGTACCTCACATGACGGACTTTGATGAAAAAATGACGGACTTACCTTCATGTCCAGCGTACCTCACATGACGGACTTTTCACCCTCAGTGTCGGGTGTCACACTCAAACCCGACACGTGACCCCTAAGTGTCGCATATCTCCGTGTTTGTCTCGACGAGACCTACACAACGGTACCTCACATGACGGACTTTGATGAAAAAATGACGGACTTACCTTCATGTCCAGCGTACCTCACATGACGGACTTTTCACCCTCAGTGTCGGGTGTCACACTCAAACCCGACACGTGACCCCTAAGTGTCGCATATCTCCGTGTTTGTCTCGACGAGACCTACACAACGGTACCTCACATGACGGACTTTGATGAAAAAATGACGGACTTACCTTCATGTCCAGCGTACCTCACATGACGGACTTTTCACCCTCAGTGTCGGGTGTCACACTCAAACCCGACACGTGACCCCTAAGTGTCGCATATCTCCGTGTTTGTCTCGACGAGACCTACACAACGGTACCTCACATGACGGACTTTGATGAAAAAATGACGGACTTACCTTCATGTCCAGCGTACCTCACATGACGGACTTTTCACCCTCAGTGTCGGGTGTCACACTCAAACCCGACACGTGACCCCTAAGTGTCGCATATCTCCGTGTTTGTCTCGACGAGACCTACACAACGGTACCTCACATGACGGACTTTGATGAAAAAATGACGGACTTACCTTCATGTCCAGCGTACCTCACATGACGGACTTTTCACCCTCAGTGTCGGGTGTCACACTCAAACCCGACACGTGACCCCTAAGTGTCGCATATCTCCGTGTTTGTCTCGACGAGACCTACACAACGGTACCTCACATGACGGACTTTGATGAAAAAATGACGGACTTACCTTCATGTCCAGCGTACCTCACATGACGGACTTTTCACCCTCAGTGTCGGGTGTCACACTCAAACCCGACACGTGACCCCTAAGTGTCGCATATCTCCGTGTTTGTCTCGACGAGACCTACACAACGGTACCTCACATGACGGACTTTGATGAAAAAATGACGGACTTACCTTCATGTCCAGCGTACCTCACATGACGGACTTTTCACCCTCAGTGTCGGGTGTCACACTCAAACCCGACACGTGACCCCTAAGTGTCGCATATCTCCGTGTTTGTCTCGACGAGACCTACACAACGGTACCTCACATGACGGACTTTGATGAAAAAATGACGGACTTACCTTCATGTCCAGCGTACCTCACATGACGGACTTTTCACCCTCAGTGTCGGGTGTCACACTCAAACCCGACACGTGACCCCTAAGTGTCGCATATCTCCGTGTTTGTCTCGACGAGACCTACACAACGGTACCTCACATGACGGACTTTGATGAAAAAATGACGGACTTACCTTCATGTCCAGCGTACCTCACATGACGGACTTTTCACCCTCAGTGTCGGGTGTCACACTCAAACCCGACACGTGACCCCTAAGTGTCGCATATCTCCGTGTTTGTCTCGACGAGACCTACACAACGGTACCTCACATGACGGACTTTGATGAAAAAATGACGGACTTACCTTCATGTCCAGCGTACCTCACATGACGGACTTTTCACCCTCAGTGTCGGGTGTCACACTCAAACCCGACACGTGACCCCTAAGTGTCGCATATCTCCGTGTTTGTCTCGACGAGACCTACACAACGGTACCTCACATGACGGACTTTGATGAAAAAATGACGGACTTACCTTCATGTCCAGCGTACCTCACATGACGGACTTTTCACCCTCAGTGTCGGGTGTCACACTCAAACCCGACACGTGACCCCTAAGTGTCGCATATCTCCGTGTTTGTCTCGACGAGACCTACACAACGGTACCTCACATGACGGACTTTGATGAAAAAATGACGGACTTACCTTCATGTCCAGCGTACCTCACATGACGGACTTTTCACCCTCAGTGTCGGGTGTCACACTCAAACCCGACACGTGACCCCTAAGTGTCGCATATCTCCGTGTTTGTCTCGACGAGACCTACACAACGGTACCTCACATGACGGACTTTGATGAAAAAATGACGGACTTACCTTCATGTCCAGCGTACCTCACATGACGGACTTTTCACCCTCAGTGTCGGGTGTCACACTCAAACCCGACACGTGACCCCTAAGTGTCGCATATCTCCGTGTTTGTCTCGACGAGACCTACACAACGGTACCTCACATGACGGACTTTGATGAAAAAATGACGGACTTACCTTCATGTCCAGCGTACCTCACATGACGGACTTTTCACCCTCAGTGTCGGGTGTCACACTCAAACCCGACACGTGACCCCCAAAGTGTCGCATATCTCCGTGTTTGTCTCGACGAGACCTACACAACGGTACCTCACATGACGGACTTTGATGAAAAAATGACGGACTTACCTTCATGTCCAGCGTACCTCACATGACGGACTTTTCACCCTCAGTGTCGGGTGTCACACTCAAACCCGACACGTGACCCCTAAGTGTCGCATATCTCCGTGTTTGTCTCGACGAGACCTACACAACGGTACCTCACATGACGGACTTTGATGAAAAAATGACGGACTTACCTTCATGTCCAGCGTACCTCACATGACGGACTTTTCACCCTCAGTGTCGGGTGTCACACTCAAACCCGACACGTGACCCCTAAGTGTCGCATATCTCCGTGTTTGTCTCGACGAGACCTACACAACGGTACCTCACATGACGGACTTTGATGAAAAAATGACGGACTTACCTTCATGTCCAGCGTACCTCACATGACGGACTTTTCACCCTCAGTGTCGGGTGTCACACTCAAACCCGACACGTGACCCCTAAGTGTCGCATATCTCCGTGTTTGTCTCGACGAGACCTACACAACGGTACCTCACATGACGGACTTTGATGAAAAAATGACGGACTTACCTTCATGTCCAGCGTACCTCACATGACGGACTTTTCACCCTCAGTGTCGGGTGTCACACTCAAACCCGACACGTGACCCCTAAGTGTCGCATATCTCCGTGTTTGTCTCGACGAGACCTACACAACGGTACCTCACATGACGGACTTTGATGAAAAAATGACGGACTTACCTTCATGTCCAGCGTACCTCACATGACGGACTTTTCACCCTCAGTGTCGGGTGTCACACTCAAACCCGACACGTGACCCCTAAGTGTCGCATATCTCCGTGTTTGTCTCGACGAGACCTACACAACGGTACCTCACATGACGGACTTTGATGAAAAAATGACGGACTTACCTTCATGTCCAGCGTACCTCACATGACGGACTTTTCACCCTCAGTGTCGGGTGTCACACTCAAACCCGACACGTGACCCCCAAGTGTCGCATATCTCCGTGTTTGTCTCGACGAGACCTACACAACGGTACCTCACATGACGGACTTTGATGAAAAAATGACGGACTTACCTTCATGTCCAGCGTACCTCACATGACGGACTTTTCACCCTCAGTGTCGGGTGTCACACTCAAACCCGACACGTGACCCCTAAGTGTCGCATATCTCCGTGTTTGTCTCGACGAGACCTACACAACGGTACCTCACATGACGGACTTTGATGAAAAAATGACGGACTTACCTTCATGTCCAGCGTACCTCACATGACGGACTTTTCACCCTCAGTGTCGGGTGTCACACTCAAACCCGACACGTGACCCCTAAGTGTCGCATATCTCCGTGTTTGTCTCGACGAGACCTACACAACGGTACCTCACATGACGGACTTTGATGAAAAAATGACGGACTTACCTTCATGTCCAGCGTACCTCACATGACGGACTTTTCACCCTCAGTGTCGGGTGTCACACTCAAACCCGACACGTGACCCCTAAGTGTCGCATATCTCCGTGTTTGTCTCGACGAGACCTACACAACGGTACCTCACATGACGGACTTTGATGAAAAAATGACGGACTTACCTTCATGTCCAGCGTACCTCACATGACGGACTTTTCACCCTCAGTGTCGGGTGTCACACTCAAACCCGACACGTGACCCCTAAGTGTCGCATATCTCCGTGTTTGTCTCGACGAGACCTACACAACGGTACCTCACATGACGGACTTTGATGAAAAAATGACGGACTTACCTTCATGTCCAGCGTACCTCACATGACGGACTTTTCACCCTCAGTGTCGGGTGTCACACTCAAACCCGACACGTGACCCCTAAGTGTCGCATATCTCCGTGTTTGTCTCGACGAGACCTACACAACGGTACCTCACATGACGGACTTTGATGAAAAAATGACGGACTTACCTTCATGTCCAGCGTACCTCACATGACGGACTTTTCACCCTCAGTGTCGGGTGTCACACTCAAACCCGACACGTGACCCCCAAGTGTCGCATATCTCCGTGTTTGTCTCGACGAGACCTACACAACGGTACCTCACATGACGGACTTTGATGAAAAAATGACGGACTTACCTTCATGTCCAGCGTACCTCACATGACGGACTTTTCACCCTCAGTGTCGGGTGTCACACTCAAACCCGACACGTGACCCCTAAGTGTCGCATATCTCCGTGTTTGTCTCGACGAGACCTACACAACGGTACCTCACATGACGGACTTTGATGAAAAAATGACGGACTTACCTTCATGTCCAGCGTACCTCACATGACGGACTTTTCACCCTCAGTGTCGGGTGTCACACTCAAACCCGACACGTGACCCCCAAGTGTCGCATATCTCCGTGTTTGTCTCGACGAGACCTACACAACGGTACCTCACATGACGGACTTTGATGAAAAAATGACGGACTTACCTTCATGTCCAGCGTACCTCACATGACGGACTTTTCACCCTCAGTGTCGGGTGTCACACTCAAACCCGACACGTGACCCCTAAGTGTCGCATATCTCCGTGTTTGTCTCGACGAGACCTACACAACGGTACCTCACATGACGGACTTTGATGAAAAAATGACGGACTTACCTTCATGTCCAGCGTACCTCACATGACGGACTTTTCACCCTCAGTGTCGGGTGTCACACTCAAACCCGACACGTGACCCCTAAGTGTCGCATATCTCCGTGTTTGTCTCGACGAGACCTACACAACGGTACCTCACATGACGGACTTTGATGAAAAAATGACGGACTTACCTTCATGTCCAGCGTACCTCACATGACGGACTTTTCACCCTCAGTGTCGGGTGTCACACTCAAACCCGACACGTGACCCCTAAGTGTCGCATATCTCCGTGTTTGTCTCGACGAGACCTACACAACGGTACCTCACATGACGGACTTTGATGAAAAAATGACGGACTTACCTTCATGTCCAGCGTACCTCACATGACGGACTTTTCACCCTCAGTGTCGGGTGTCACACTCAAACCCGACACGTGACCCCTAAGTGTCGCATATCTCCGTGTTTGTCTCGACGAGACCTACACAACGGTACCTCACATGACGGACTTTGATGAAAAAATGACGGACTTACCTTCATGTCCAGCGTACCTCACATGACGGACTTTTCACCCTCAGTGTCGGGTGTCACACTCAAACCCGACACGTGACCCCTAAGTGTCGCATATCTCCGTGTTTGTCTCGACGAGACCTACACAACGGTACCTCACATGACGGACTTTGATGAAAAAATGACGGACTTACCTTCATGTCCAGCGTACCTCACATGACGGACTTTTCACCCTCAGTGTCGGGTGTCACACTCAAACCCGACACGTGACCCCTAAGTGTCGCATATCTCCGTGTTTGTCTCGACGAGACCTACACAACGGTACCTCACATGACGGACTTTGATGAAAAAATGACGGACTTACCTTCATGTCCAGCGTACCTCACATGACGGACTTTTCACCCTCAGTGTCGGGTGTCACACTCAAACCCGACACGTGACCCCTAAGTGTCGCATATCTCCGTGTTTGTCTCGACGAGACCTACACAACGGTACCTCACATGACGGACTTTGATGAAAAAATGACGGACTTACCTTCATGTCCAGCGTACCTCACATGACGGACTTTTCACCCTCAGTGTCGGGTGTCACACTCAAACCCGACACGTGACCCCTAAGTGTCGCATATCTCCGTGTTTGTCTCGACGAGACCTACACAACGGTACCTCACATGACGGACTTTGATGAAAAAATGACGGACTTACCTTCATGTCCAGCGTACCTCACATGACGGACTTTTCACCCTCAGTGTCGGGTGTCACACTCAAACCCGACACGTGACCCCCAAGTGTCGCATATCTCCGTGTTTGTCTCGACGAGACCTACACAACGGTACCTCACATGACGGACTTTGATGAAAAAATGACGGACTTACCTTCATGTCCAGCGTACCTCACATGACGGACTTTTCACCCTCAGTGTCGGGTGTCACACTCAAACCCGACACGTGACCCCTAAGTGTCGCATATCTCCGTGTTTGTCTCGACGAGACCTACACAACGGTACCTCACATGACGGACTTTGATGAAAAAATGACGGACTTACCTTCATGTCCAGCGTACCTCACATGACGGACTTTTCACCCTCAGTGTCGGGTGTCACACTCAAACCCGACACGTGACCCCCAAGTGTCGCATATCTCCGTGTTTGTCTCGACGAGACCTACACAACGGTACCTCACATGACGGACTTTGATGAAAAAATGACGGACTTACCTTCATGTCCAGCGTACCTCACATGACGGACTTTTCACCCTCAGTGTCGGGTGTCACACTCAAACCCGACACGTGACCCCTAAGTGTCGCATATCTCCGTGTTTGTCTCGACGAGACCTACACAACGGTACCTCACATGACGGACTTTGATGAAAAAATGACGGACTTACCTTCATGTCCAGCGTACCTCACATGACGGACTTTTCACCCTCAGTGTCGGGTGTCACACTCAAACCCGACACGTGACCCCTAAGTGTCGCATATCTCCGTGTTTGTCTCGACGAGACCTACACAACGGTACCTCACATGACGGACTTTGATGAAAAAATGACGGACTTACCTTCATGTCCAGCGTACCTCACATGACGGACTTTTCACCCTCAGTGTCGGGTGTCACACTCAAACCCGACACGTGACCCCCAAGTGTCGCATATCTCCGTGTTTGTCTCGACGAGACCTACACAACGGTACCTCACATGACGGACTTTGATGAAAAAATGACGGACTTACCTTCATGTCCAGCGTACCTCACATGACGGACTTTTCACCCTCAGTGTCGGGTGTCACACTCAAACCCGACACGTGACCCCAAGTGTCGCATATCTCCGTGTTTGTCTCGACGAGACCTACACAACGGTACCTCACATGACGGACTTTGATGAAAAAATGACGGACTTACCTTCATGTCCAGCGTACCTCACATGACGGACTTTTCACCCTCAGTGTCGGGTGTCACACTCAAACCCGACACGTGACCCCTAAGTGTCGCATATCTCCGTGTTTGTCTCGACGAGACCTACACAACGGTACCTCACATGACGGACTTTGATGAAAAAATGACGGACTTACCTTCATGTCCAGCGTACCTCACATGACGGACTTTTCACCCTCAGTGTCGGGTGTCACACTCAAACCCGACACGTGACCCCTAAGTGTCGCATATCTCCGTGTTTGTCTCGACGAGACCTACACAACGGTACCTCACATGACGGACTTTGATGAAAAAATGACGGACTTACCTTCATGTCCAGCGTACCTCACATGACGGACTTTTCACCCTCAGTGTCGGGTGTCACACTCAAACCCGACACGTGACCCCCAAGTGTCGCATATCTCCGTGTTTGTCTCGACGAGACCTACACAACGGTACCTCACATGACGGACTTTGATGAAAAAATGACGGACTTACCTTCATGTCCAGCGTACCTCACATGACGGACTTTTCACCCTCAGTGTCGGGTGTCACACTCAAACCCGACACGTGACCCCCAAGTGTCGCATATCTCCGTGTTTGTCTCGACGAGACCTACACAACGGTACCTCACATGACGGACTTTGATGAAAAAATGACGGACTTACCTTCATGTCCAGCGTACCTCACATGACGGACTTTTCACCCTCAGTGTCGGGTGTCACACTCAAACCCGACACGTGACCCCCAAGTGTCGCATATCTCCGTGTTTGTCTCGACGAGACCTACACAACGGTACCTCACATGACGGACTTTGATGAAAAAATGACGGACTTACCTTCATGTCCAGCGTACCTCACATGACGGACTTTTCACCCTCAGTGTCGGGTGTCACACTCAAACCCGACACGTGACCCCCAAGTGTCGCATATCTCCGTGTTTGTCTCGACGAGACCTACACAACGGTACCTCACATGACGGACTTTGATGAAAAAATGACGGACTTACCTTCATGTCCAGCGTACCTCACATGACGGACTTTTCACCCTCAGTGTCGGGTGTCACACTCAAACCCGACACGTGACCCCTAAGTGTCGCATATCTCCGTGTTTGTCTCGACGAGACCTACACAACGGTACCTCACATGACGGACTTTGATGAAAAAATGACGGACTTACCTTCATGTCCAGCGTACCTCACATGACGGACTTTTCACCCTCAGTGTCGGGTGTCACACTCAAACCCGACACGTGACCCCTAAGTGTCGCATATCTCCGTGTTTGTCTCGACGAGACCTACACAACGGTACCTCACATGACGGACTTTGATGAAAAAATGACGGACTTACCTTCATGTCCAGCGTACCTCACATGACGGACTTTTCACCCTCAGTGTCGGGTGTCACACTCAAACCCGACACGTGACCCCTAAGTGTCGCATATCTCCGTGTTTGTCTCGACGAGACCTACACAACGGTACCTCACATGACGGACTTTGATGAAAAAATGACGGACTTACCTTCATGTCCAGCGTACCTCACATGACGGACTTTTCACCCTCAGTGTCGGGTGTCACACTCAAACCCGACACGTGACCCCCAAGTGTCGCATATCTCCGTGTTTGTCTCGACGAGACCTACACAACGGTACCTCACATGACGGACTTTGATGAAAAAATGACGGACTTACCTTCATGTCCAGCGTACCTCACATGACGGACTTTTCACCCTCAGTGTCGGGTGTCACACTCAAACCCGACACGTGACCCCCAAGTGTCGCATATCTCCGTGTTTGTCTCGACGAGACCTACACAACGGTACCTCACATGACGGACTTTGATGAAAAAATGACGGACTTACCTTCATGTCCAGCGTACCTCACATGACGGACTTTTCACCCTCAGTGTCGGGTGTCACACTCAAACCCGACACGTGACCCCCAAGTGTCGCATATCTCCGTGTTTGTCTCGACGAGACCTACACAACGGTACCTCACATGACGGACTTTGATGAAAAAATGACGGACTTACCTTCATGTCCAGCGTACCTCACATGACGGACTTTTCACCCTCAGTGTCGGGTGTCACACTCAAACCCGACACGTGACCCCTAAGTGTCGCATATCTCCGTGTTTGTCTCGACGAGACCTACACAACGGTACCTCACATGACGGACTTTGATGAAAAAATGACGGACTTACCTTCATGTCCAGCGTACCTCACATGACGGACTTTTCACCCTCAGTGTCGGGTGTCACACTCAAACCCGACACGTGACCCCCAAGTGTCGCATATCTCCGTGTTTGTCTCGACGAGACCTACACAACGGTACCTCACATGACGGACTTTGATGAAAAAATGACGGACTTACCTTCATGTCCAGCGTACCTCACATGACGGACTTTTCACCCTCAGTGTCGGGTGTCACACTCAAACCCGACACGTGACCCCCAAGTGTCGCATATCTCCGTGTTTGTCTCGACGAGACCTACACAACGGTACCTCACATGACGGACTTTGATGAAAAAATGACGGACTTACCTTCATGTCCAGCGTACCTCACATGACGGACTTTTCACCCTCAGTGTCGGGTGTCACACTCAAACCCGACACGTGACCCCCAAGTGTCGCATATCTCCGTGTTTGTCTCGACGAGACCTACACAACGGTACCTCACATGACGGACTTTGATGAAAAAATGACGGACTTACCTTCATGTCCAGCGTACCTCACATGACGGACTTTTCACCCTCAGTGTCGGGTGTCACACTCAAACCCGACACGTGACCCCCAAGTGTCGCATATCTCCGTGTTTGTCTCGACGAGACCTACACAACGGTACCTCACATG
Organism: Saxidomus purpurata; assembly: GCA_022818135.1. Classification (NCBI taxonomy): domain Eukaryota; kingdom Metazoa; phylum Mollusca; class Bivalvia; order Venerida; family Veneridae; genus Saxidomus; species Saxidomus purpurata. Next base: position 57,336 of record JAFMSR010000217.1, on the reverse strand, counting down.
ACGGACTTTGATGAAAAAATGACGGACTTACCTTCATGTCCAGCGTACCTCACATGACGGACTTTTCACCCTCAGTGTCGGGTGTCACACTCAAACCCGACACGTGACCCCTAAGTGTCGCATATCTCCGTGTTTGTCTCGACGAGACCTACACAACGGTACCTCACATGACGGACTTTGATGAAAAAATGACGGACTTACCTTCATGTCCAGCGTACCTCACATGACGGACTTTTCACCCTCAGTGTCGGGTGTCACACTCAAACCCGACACGTGACCCCTAAGTGTCGCATATCTCCGTGTTTGTCTCGACGAGACCTACACAACGGTACCTCACATGACGGACTTTGATGAAAAAATGACGGACTTACCTTCATGTCCAGCGTACCTCACATGACGGACTTTTCACCCTCAGTGTCGGGTGTCACACTCAAACCCGACACGTGACCCCTAAGTGTCGCATATCTCCGTGTTTGTCTCGACGAGACCTACACAACGGTACCTCACATGACGGACTTTGATGAAAAAATGACGGACTTACCTTCATGTCCAGCGTACCTCACATGACGGACTTTTCACCCTCAGTGTCGGGTGTCACACTCAAACCCGACACGTGACCCCTAAGTGTCGCATATCTCCGTGTTTGTCTCGACGAGACCTACACAACGGTACCTCACATGACGGACTTTGATGAAAAAATGACGGACTTACCTTCATGTCCAGCGTACCTCACATGACGGACTTTTCACCCTCAGTGTCGGGTGTCACACTCAAACCCGACACGTGACCCCTAAGTGTCGCATATCTCCGTGTTTGTCTCGACGAGACCTACACAACGGTACCTCACATGACGGACTTTGATGAAAAAATGACGGACTTACCTTCATGTCCAGCGTACCTCACATGACGGACTTTTCACCCTCAGTGTCGGGTGTCACACTCAAACCCGACACGTGACCCCCAAGTGTCGCATATCTCCGTGTTTGTCTCGACGAGACCTACACAACGGTACCTCACATGACGGACTTTGATGAAAAAATGACGGACTTACCTTCATGTCCAGCGTACCTCACATGACGGACTTTTCACCCTCAGTGTCGGGTGTCACACTCAAACCCGACACGTGACCCCTAAGTGTCGCATATCTCCGTGTTTGTCTCGACGAGACCTACACAACGGTACCTCACATGACGGACTTTGATGAAAAAATGACGGACTTACCTTCATGTCCAGCGTACCTCACATGACGGACTTTTCACCCTCAGTGTCGGGTGTCACACTCAAACCCGACACGTGACCCCAAGTGTCGCATATCTCCGTGTTTGTCTCGACGAGACCTACACAACGGTACCTCACATGACGGACTTTGATGAAAAAATGACGGACTTACCTTCATGTCCAGCGTACCTCACATGACGGACTTTTCACCCTCAGTGTCGGGTGTCACACTCAAACCCGACACGTGACCCCCAAGTGTCGCATATCTCCGTGTTTGTCTCGACGAGACCTACACAACGGTACCTCACATGACGGACTTTGATGAAAAAATGACGGACTTACCTTCATGTCCAGCGTACCTCACATGACGGACTTTTCACCCTCAGTGTCGGGTGTCACACTCAAACCCGACACGTGACCCCCAAGTGTCGCATATCTCCGTGTTTGTCTCGACGAGACCTACACAACGGTACCTCACATGACGGACTTTGATGAAAAAAATGACGGACTTACCTTCATGTCCAGCGTACCTCACATGACGGACTTTTCACCCTCAGTGTCGGGTGTCACACTCAAACCCGACACGTGACCCCCAAGTGTCGCATATCTCCGTGTTTGTCTCGACGAGACCTACACAACGGTACCTCACATGACGGACTTTGATGAAAAAATGACGGACTTACCTTCATGTCCAGCGTACCTCACATGACGGACTTTTCACCCTCAGTGTCGGGTGTCACACTCAAACCCGACACGTGACCCCCAAGTGTCGCATATCTCCGTGTTTGTCTCGACGAGACCTACACAACGGTACCTCACATGACGGACTTTGATGAAAAAATGACGGACTTACCTTCATGTCCAGCGTACCTCACATGACGGACTTTTCACCCTCAGTGTCGGGTGTCACACTCAAACCCGACACGTGACCCCTAAGTGTCGCATATCTCCGTGTTTGTCTCGACGAGACCTACACAACGGTACCTCACATGACGGACTTTGATGAAAAAATGACGGACTTACCTTCATGTCCAGCGTACCTCACATGACGGACTTTTCACCCTCAGTGTCGGGTGTCACACTCAAACCCGACACGTGACCCCCAAGTGTCGCATATCTCCGTGTTTGTCTCGACGAGACCTACACAACGGTACCTCACATGACGGACTTTGATGAAAAAATGACGGACTTACCTTCATGTCCAGCGTACCTCACATGACGGACTTTTCACCCTCAGTGTCGGGTGTCACACTCAAACCCGACACGTGACCCCTAAGTGTCGCATATCTCCGTGTTTGTCTCGACGAGACCTACACAACGGTACCTCACATGACGGACTTTGATGAAAAAATGACGGACTTACCTTCATGTCCAGCGTACCTCACATGACGGACTTTTCACCCTCAGTGTCGGGTGTCACACTCAAACCCGACACGTGACCCCCAAGTGTCGCATATCTCCGTGTTTGTCTCGACGAGACCTACACAACGGTACCTCACATGACGGACTTTGATGAAAAAATGACGGACTTACCTTCATGTCCAGCGTACCTCACATGACGGACTTTTTCACCCTCAGTGTCGGGTGTCACACTCAAACCCGACACGTGACCCCCAAGTGTCGCATATCTCCGTGTTTGTCTCGACGAGACCTACACAACGGTACCTCACATGACGGACTTTGATGAAAAAATGACGGACTTACCTTCATGTCCAGCGTACCTCACATGACGGACTTTTTCACCCTCAGTGTCGGGTGTCACACTCAAACCCGACACGTGACCCCCAAGTGTCGCATATCTCCGTGTTTGTCTCGACGAGACCTACACAACGGTACCTCACATGACGGACTTTGATGAAAAAATGACGGACTTACCTTCATGTCCAGCGTACCTCACATGACGGACTTTTCACCCTCAGTGTCGGGTGTCACACTCAAACCCGACACGTGACCCCCAAGTGTCGCATATCTCCGTGTTTGTCTCGACGAGACCTACACAACGGTACCTCACATGACGGACTTTGATGAAAAAATGACGGACTTACCTTCATGTCCAGCGTACCTCACATGACGGACTTTTCACCCTCAGTGTCGGGTGTCACACTCAAACCCGACACGTGACCCCCAAGTGTCGCATATCTCCGTGTTTGTCTCGACGAGACCTACACAACGGTACCTCACATGACGGACTTTGATGAAAAAATGACGGACTTACCTTCATGTCCAGCGTACCTCACATGACGGACTTTTCACCCTCAGTGTCGGGTGTCACACTCAAACCCGACACGTGACCCCCAAGTGTCGCATATCTCCGTGTTTGTCTCGACGAGACCTACACAACGGTACCTCACATGACGGACTTTGATGAAAAAATGACGGACTTACCTTCATGTCCAGCGTACCTCACATGACGGACTTTTCACCCTCAGTGTCGGGTGTCACACTCAAACCCGACACGTGACCCCCAAGTGTCGCATATCTCCGTGTTTGTCTCGACGAGACCTACACAACGGTACCTCACATGACGGACTTTGATGAAAAAATGACGGACTTACCTTCATGTCCAGCGTACCTCACATGACGGACTTTTCACCCTCAGTGTCGGGTGTCACACTCAAACCCGACACGTGACCCCCAAGTGTCGCATATCTCCGTGTTTGTCTCGACGAGACCTACACAACGGTACCTCACATGACGGACTTTGATGAAAAAATGACGGACTTACCTTCATGTCCAGCGTACCTCACATGACGGACTTTTCACCCTCAGTGTCGGGTGTCACACTCAAACCCGACACGTGACCCCCAAGTGTCGCATATCTCCGTGTTTGTCTCGACGAGACCTACACAACGGTACCTCACATGACGGACTTTGATGAAAAAATGACGGACTTACCTTCATGTCCAGCGTACCTCACATGACGGACTTTTCACCCTCAGTGTCGGGTGTCACACTCAAACCCGACACGTGACCCCCAAGTGTCGCATATCTCCGTGTTTGTCTCGACGAGACCTACACAACGGTACCTCACATGACGGACTTTGATGAAAAAATGACGGACTTACCTTCATGTCCAGCGTACCTCACATGACGGACTTTTCACCCTCAGTGTCGGGTGTCACACTCAAACCCGACACGTGACCCCAAGTGTCGCATATCTCCGTGTTTGTCTCGACGAGACCTACACAACGGTACCTCACATGACGGACTTTGATGAAAAAATGACGGACTTACCTTCATGTCCAGCGTACCTCACATGACGGACTTTTCACCCTCAGTGTCGGGTGTCACACTCAAACCCGACACGTGACCCCCAAGTGTCGCATATCTCCGTGTTTGTCTCGACGAGACCTACACAACGGTACCTCACATGACGGACTTTGATGAAAAAATGACGGACTTACCTTCATGTCCAGCGTACCTCACATGACGGACTTTTCACCCTCAGTGTCGGGTGTCACACTCAAACCCGACACGTGACCCCCAAGTGTCGCATATCTCCGTGTTTGTCTCGACGAGACCTACACAACGGTACCTCACATGACGGACTTTGATGAAAAAATGACGGACTTACCTTCATGTCCAGCGTACCTCACATGACGGACTTTTCACCCTCAGTGTCGGGTGTCACACTCAAACCCGACACGTGACCCCCAAGTGTCGCATATCTCCGTGTTTGTCTCGACGAGACCTACACAACGGTACCTCACATGACGGACTTTGATGAAAAAATGACGGACTTACCTTCATGTCCAGCGTACCTCACATGACGGACTTTTCACCCTCAGTGTCGGGTGTCACACTCAAACCCGACACGTGACCCCCAAGTGTCGCATATCTCCGTGTTTGTCTCGACGAGACCTACACAACGGTACCTCACATGACGGACTTTGATGAAAAAATGACGGACTTACCTTCATGTCCAGCGTACCTCACATGACGGACTTTTCACCCTCAGTGTCGGGTGTCACACTCAAACCCGACACGTGACCCCCAAGTGTCGCATATCTCCGTGTTTGTCTCGACGAGACCTACACAACGGTACCTCACATGACGGACTTTGATGAAAAAATGACGGACTTACCTTCATGTCCAGCGTACCTCACATGACGGACTTTTCACCCTCAGTGTCGGGTGTCACACTCAAACCCGACACGTGACCCCCAAGTGTCGCATATCTCCGTGTTTGTCTCGACGAGACCTACACAACGGTACCTCACATGACGGACTTTGATGAAAAAATGACGGACTTACCTTCATGTCCAGCGTACCTCACATGACGGACTTTTCACCCTCAGTGTCGGGTGTCACACTCAAACCCGACACGTGACCCCCAAGTGTCGCATATCTCCGTGTTTGTCTCGACGAGACCTACACAACGGTACCTCACATGACGGACTTTGATGAAAAAATGACGGACTTACCTTCATGTCCAGCGTACCTCACATGACGGACTTTTCACCCTCAGTGTCGGGTGTCACACTCAAACCCGACACGTGACCCCTAAGTGTCGCATATCTCCGTGTTTGTCTCGACGAGACCTACACAACGGTACCTCACATGACGGACTTTGATGAAAAAATGACGGACTTACCTTCATGTCCAGCGTACCTCACATGACGGACTTTTCACCCTCAGTGTCGGGTGTCACACTCAAACCCGACACGTGACCCCCAAGTGTCGCATATCTCCGTGTTTGTCTCGACGAGACCTACACAACGGTACCTCACATGACGGACTTTGATGAAAAAATGACGGACTTACCTTCATGTCCAGCGTACCTCACATGACGGACTTTTCACCCTCAGTGTCGGGTGTCACACTCAAACCCGACACGTGACCCCCAAGTGTCGCATATCTCCGTGTTTGTCTCGACGAGACCTACACAACGGTACCTCACATGACGGACTTTGATGAAAAAATGACGGACTTACCTTCATGTCCAGCGTACCTCACATGACGGACTTTTCACCCTCAGTGTCGGGTGTCACACTCAAACCCGACACGTGACCCCCTAAGTGTCGCATATCTCCGTGTTTGTCTCGACGAGACCTACACAACGGTACCTCACATGACGGACTTTGATGAAAAAATGACGGACTTACCTTCATGTCCAGCGTACCTCACATGACGGACTTTTCACCCTCAGTGTCGGGTGTCACACTCAAACCCGACACGTGACCCCTAAGTGTCGCATATCTCCGTGTTTGTCTCGACGAGACCTACACAACGGTACCTCACATGACGGACTTTGATGAAAAAATGACGGACTTACCTTCATGTCCAGCGTACCTCACATGACGGACTTTTCACCCTCAGTGTCGGGTGTCACACTCAAACCCGACACGTGACCCCCAAGTGTCGCATATCTCCGTGTTTGTCTCGACGAGACCTACACAACGGTACCTCACATGACGGACTTTGATGAAAAAATGACGGACTTACCTTCATGTCCAGCGTACCTCACATGACGGACTTTTCACCCTCAGTGTCGGGTGTCACACTCAAACCCGACACGTGACCCCTAAGTGTCGCATATCTCCGTGTTTGTCTCGACGAGACCTACACAACGGTACCTCACATGACGGACTTTGATGAAAAAATGACGGACTTACCTTCATGTCCAGCGTACCTCACATGACGGACTTTTCACCCTCAGTGTCGGGTGTCACACTCAAACCCGACACGTGACCCCTAAGTGTCGCATATCTCCGTGTTTGTCTCGACGAGACCTACACAACGGTACCTCACATGACGGACTTTGATGAAAAAATGACGGACTTACCTTCATGTCCAGCGTACCTCACATGACGGACTTTTCACCCTCAGTGTCGGGTGTCACACTCAAACCCGACACGTGACCCCTAAGTGTCGCATATCTCCGTGTTTGTCTCGACGAGACCTACACAACGGTACCTCACATGACGGACTTTGATGAAAAAATGACGGACTTACCTTCATGTCCAGCGTACCTCACATGACGGACTTTTCACCCTCAGTGTCGGGTGTCACACTCAAACCCGACACGTGACCCCCAAGTGTCGCATATCTCCGTGTTTGTCTCGACGAGACCTACACAACGGTACCTCACATGACGGACTTTGATGAAAAAATGACGGACTTACCTTCATGTCCAGCGTACCTCACATGACGGACTTTTCACCCTCAGTGTCGGGTGTCACACTCAAACCCGACACGTGACCCCCAAGTGTCGCATATCTCCGTGTTTGTCTCGACGAGACCTACACAACGGTACCTCACATGACGGACTTTGATGAAAAAATGACGGACTTACCTTCATGTCCAGCGTACCTCACATGACGGACTTTTCACCCTCAGTGTCGGGTGTCACACTCAAACCCGACACGTGACCCCCAAGTGTCGCATATCTCCGTGTTTGTCTCGACGAGACCTACACAACGGTACCTCACATGACGGACTTTGATGAAAAAATGACGGACTTACCTTCATGTCCAGCGTACCTCACATGACGGACTTTTCACCCTCAGTGTCGGGTGTCACACTCAAACCCGACACGTGACCCCCAAGTGTCGCATATCTCCGTGTTTGTCTCGACGAGACCTACACAACGGTACCTCACATGACGGACTTTGATGAAAAAATGACGGACTTACCTTCATGTCCAGCGTACCTCACATGACGGACTTTTCACCCTCAGTGTCGGGTGTCACACTCAAACCCGACACGTGACCCCCAAGTGTCGCATATCTCCGTGTTTGTCTCGACGAGACCTACACAACGGTACCTCACATGACGGACTTTGATGAAAAAATGACGGACTTACCTTCATGTCCAGCGTACCTCACATGACGGACTTTTCACCCTCAGTGTCGGGTGTCACACTCAAACCCGACACGTGACCCCCAAGTGTCGCATATCTCCGTGTTTGTCTCGACGAGACCTACACAACGGTACCTCACATGACGGACTTTGATGAAAAAATGACGGACTTACCTTCATGTCCAGCGTACCTCACATGACGGACTTTTCACCCTCAGTGTCGGGTGTCACACTCAAACCCGACACGTGACCCCCAAGTGTCGCATATCTCCGTGTTTGTCTCGACGAGACCTACACAACGGTACCTCACATGACGGACTTTGATGAAAAAATGACGGACTTACCTTCATGTCCAGCGTACCTCACATGACGGACTTTTCACCCTCAGTGTCGGGTGTCACACTCAAACCCGACACGTGACCCCCAAGTGTCGCATATCTCCGTGTTTGTCTCGACGAGACCTACACAACGGTACCTCACATGACGGACTTTGATGAAAAAATGACGGACTTACCTTCATGTCCAGCGTACCTCACATGACGGACTTTTCACCCTCAGTGTCGGGTGTCACACTCAAACCCGACACGTGACCCCTAAGTGTCGCATATCTCCGTGTTTGTCTCGACGAGACCTACACAACGGTACCTCACATGACGGACTTTGATGAAAAAATGACGGACTTACCTTCATGTCCAGCGTACCTCACATGACGGACTTTTCACCCTCAGTGTCGGGTGTCACACTCAAACCCGACACGTGACCCCCAAGTGTCGCATATCTCCGTGTTTGTCTCGACGAGACCTACACAACGGTACCTCACATGACGGACTTTGATGAAAAAATGACGGACTTACCTTCATGTCCAGCGTACCTCACATGACGGACTTTTCACCCTCAGTGTCGGGTGTCACACTCAAACCCGACACGTGACCCCCAAGTGTCGCATATCTCCGTGTTTGTCTCGACGAGACCTACACAACGGTACCTCACATGACGGACTTTGATGAAAAAATGACGGACTTACCTTCATGTCCAGCGTACCTCACATGACGGACTTTTCACCCTCAGTGTCGGGTGTCACACTCAAACCCGACACGTGACCCCCAAGTGTCGCATATCTCCGTGTTTGTCTCGACGAGACCTACACAACGGTACCTCACATGACGGACTTTGATGAAAAAATGACGGACTTACCTTCATGTCCAGCGTACCTCACATGACGGACTTTTCACCCTCAGTGTCGGGTGTCACACTCAAACCCGACACGTGACCCCCAAGTGTCGCATATCTCCGTGTTTGTCTCGACGAGACCTACACAACGGTACCTCACATGACGGACTTTGATGAAAAAATGACGGACTTACCTTCATGTCCAGCGTACCTCACATGACGGACTTTTCACCCTCAGTGTCGGGTGTCACACTCAAACCCGACACGTGACCCCCAAGTGTCGCATATCTCCGTGTTTGTCTCGACGAGACCTACACAACGGTACCTCACATGACGGACTTTGATGAAAAAATGACGGACTTACCTTCATGTCCAGCGTACCTCACATGACGGACTTTTCACCCTCAGTGTCGGGTGTCACACTCAAACCCGACACGTGACCCCCAAGTGTCGCATATCTCCGTGTTTGTCTCGACGAGACCTACACAACGGTACCTCACATGACGGACTTTGATGAAAAAATGACGGACTTACCTTCATGTCCAGCGTACCTCACATGACGGACTTTTTCACCCTCAGTGTCGGGTGTCACACTCAAACCCGACACGTGACCCCCAAGTGTCGCATATCTCCGTGTTTGTCTCGACGAGACCTACACAACGGTACCTCACATGACGGACTTTGATGAAAAAATGACGGACTTACCTTCATGTCCAGCGTACCTCACATGACGGACTTTTCACCCTCAGTGTCGGGTGTCACACTCAAACCCGACACGTGACCCCCAAGTGTCGCATATCTCCGTGTTTGTCTCGACGAGACCTACACAACGGTACCTCACATGACGGACTTTGATGAAAAAATGACGGACTTACCTTCATGTCCAGCGTACCTCACATGACGGACTTTTCACCCTCAGTGTCGGGTGTCACACTCAAACCCGACACGTGACCCCAAGTGTCGCATATCTCCGTGTTTGTCTCGACGAGACCTACACAACGGTACCTCACATGACGGACTTTGATGAAAAAATGACGGACTTACCTTCATGTCCAGCGTACCTCACATGACGGACTTTTCACCCTCAGTGTCGGGTGTCACACTCAAACCCGACACGTGACCCCCAAGTGTCGCATATCTCCGTGTTTGTCTCGACGAGACCTACACAACGGTACCTCACATGACGGACTTTGATGAAAAAATGACGGACTTACCTTCATGTCCAGCGTACCTCACATGACGGACTTTTCACCCTCAGTGTCGGGTGTCACACTCAAACCCGACACGTGACCCCCAAGTGTCGCATATCTCCGTGTTTGTCTCGACGAGACCTACACAACGGTACCTCACATGACGGACTTTGATGAAAAAATGACGGACTTACCTTCATGTCCAGCGTACCTCACATGACGGACTTTTCACCCTCAGTGTCGGGTGTCACACTCAAACCCGACACGTGACCCCCAAGTGTCGCATATCTCCGTGTTTGTCTCGACGAGACCTACACAACGGTACCTCACATGACGGACTTTGATGAAAAAATGACGGACTTACCTTCATGTCCAGCGTACCTCACATGACGGACTTTTCACCCTCAGTGTCGGGTGTCACACTCAAACCCGACACGTGACCCCCAAGTGTCGCATATCTCCGTGTTTGTCTCGACGAGACCTACACAACGGTACCTCACATGACGGACTTTGATGAAAAAATGACGGACTTACCTTCATGTCCAGCGTACCTCACATGACGGACTTTTCACCCTCAGTGTCGGGTGTCACACTCAAACCCGACACGTGACCCCTAAGTGTCGCATATCTCCGTGTTTGTCTCGACGAGACCTACACAACGGTACCTCACATGACGGACTTTGATGAAAAAATGACGGACTTACCTTCATGTCCAGCGTACCTCACATGACGGACTTTTCACCCTCAGTGTCGGGTGTCACACTCAAACCCGACACGTGACCCCCAAGTGTCGCATATCTCCGTGTTTGTCTCGACGAGACCTACACAACGGTACCTCACATGACGGACTTTGATGAAAAAATGACGGACTTACCTTCATGTCCAGCGTACCTCACATGACGGACTTTTCACCCTCAGTGTCGGGTGTCACACTCAAACCCGACACGTGACCCCCAAGTGTCGCATATCTCCGTGTTTGTCTCGACGAGACCTACACAACGGTACCTCACATGACGGACTTTGATGAAAAAATGACGGACTTACCTTCATGTCCAGCGTACCTCACATGACGGACTTTTCACCCTCAGTGTCGGGTGTCACACTCAAACCCGACACGTGACCCCCAAGTGTCGCATATCTCCGTGTTTGTCTCGACGAGACCTACACAACGGTACCTCACATGACGGACTTTGATGAAAAAATGACGGACTTACCTTCATGTCCAGCGTACCTCACATGACGGACTTTTCACCCTCAGTGTCGGGTGTCACACTCAAACCCGACACGTGACCCCCAAGTGTCGCATATCTCCGTGTTTGTCTCGACGAGACCTACACAACGGTACCTCACATGACGGACTTTGATGAAAAAATGACGGACTTACCTTCATGTCCAGCGTACCTCACATGACGGACTTTTCACCCTCAGTGTCGGGTGTCACACTCAAACCCGACACGTGACCCCCAAGTGTCGCATATCTCCGTGTTTGTCTCGACGAGACCTACACAACGGTACCTCACATGACGGACTTTGATGAAAAAATGACGGACTTACCTTCATGTCCAGCGTACCTCACATGACGGACTTTTCACCCTCAGTGTCGGGTGTCACACTCAAACCCGACACGTGACCCCCAAGTGTCGCATATCTCCGTGTTTGTCTCGACGAGACCTACACAACGGTACCTCACATGACGGACTTTGATGAAAAAATGACGGACTTACCTTCATGTCCAGCGTACCTCACATGACGGACTTTTCACCCTCAGTGTCGGGTGTCACACTCAAACCCGACACGTGACCCCCAAGTGTCGCATATCTCCGTGTTTGTCTCGACGAGACCTACACAACGGTACCTCACATGACGGACTTTGATGAAAAAATGACGGACTTACCTTCATGTCCAGCGTACCTCACATGACGGACTTTTCACCCTCAGTGTCGGGTGTCACACTCAAACCCGACACGTGACCCCCAAGTGTCGCATATCTCCGTGTTTGTCTCGACGAGACCTACACAACGGTACCTCACATGACGGACTTTGATGAAAAAATGACGGACTTACCTTCATGTCCAGCGTACCTCACATGACGGACTTTTCACCCTCAGTGTCGGGTGTCACACTCAAACCCGACACGTGACCCCAAGTGTCGCATATCTCCGTGTTTGTCTCGACGAGACCTACACAACGGTACCTCACATGACGGACTTTGATGAAAAAATGACGGACTTACCTTCATGTCCAGCGTACCTCACATGACGGACTTTTCACCCTCAGTGTCGGGTGTCACACTCAAACCCGACACGTGACCCCCAAGTGTCGCATATCTCCGTGTTTGTCTCGACGAGACCTACACAACGGTACCTCACATGACGGACTTTGATGAAAAAATGACGGACTTACCTTCATGTCCAGCGTACCTCACATGACGGACTTTTCACCCTCAGTGTCGGGTGTCACACTCAAACCCGACACGTGACCCCCAAGTGTCGCATATCTCCGTGTTTGTCTCGACGAGACCTACACAACGGTACCTCACATGACGGACTTTGATGAAAAAATGACGGACTTACCTTCATGTCCAGCGTACCTCACATGACGGACTTTTCACCCTCAGTGTCGGGTGTCACACTCAAACCCGACACGTGACCCCCAAGTGTCGCATATCTCCGTGTTTGTCTCGACGAGACCTACACAACGGTACCTCACATGACGGACTTTGATGAAAAAATGACGGACTTACCTTCATGTCCAGCGTACCTCACATGACGGACTTTTCACCCTCAGTGTCGGGTGTCACACTCAAACCCGACACGTGACCCCTAAGTGTCGCATATCTCCGTGTTTGTCTCGACGAGACCTACACAACGGTACCTCACATGACGGACTTTGATGAAAAAATGACGGACTTACCTTCATGTCCAGCGTACCTCACATGACGGACTTTTCACCCTCAGTGTCGGGTGTCACACTCAAACCCGACACGTGACCCCCAAGTGTCGCATATCTCCGTGTTTGTCTCGACGAGACCTACACAACGGTACCTCACATGACGGACTTTGATGAAAAAATGACGGACTTACCTTCATGTCCAGCGTACCTCACATGACGGACTTTTCACCCTCAGTGTCGGGTGTCACACTCAAACCCGACACGTGACCCCCAAGTGTCGCATATCTCCGTGTTTGTCTCGACGAGACCTACACAACGGTACCTCACATGACGGACTTTGATGAAAAAATGACGGACTTACCTTCATGTCCAGCGTACCTCACATGACGGACTTTTCACCCTCAGTGTCGGGTGTCACACTCAAACCCGACACGTGACCCCTAAGTGTCGCATATCTCCGTGTTTGTCTCGACGAGACCTACACAACGGTACCTCACATGACGGACTTTGATGAAAAAATGACGGACTTACCTTCATGTCCAGCGTACCTCACATGACGGACTTTTCACCCTCAGTGTCGGGTGTCACACTCAAACCCGACACGTGACCCCCAAGTGTCGCATATCTCCGTGTTTGTCTCGACGAGACCTACACAACGGTACCTCACATGACGGACTTTGATGAAAAAATGACGGACTTACCTTCATGTCCAGCGTACCTCACATGACGGACTTTTCACCCTCAGTGTCGGGTGTCACACTCAAACCCGACACGTGACCCCCAAGTGTCGCATATCTCCGTGTTTGTCTCGACGAGACCTACACAACGGTACCTCACATGACGGACTTTGATGAAAAAATGACGGACTTACCTTCATGTCCAGCGTACCTCACATGACGGACTTTTCACCCTCAGTGTCGGGTGTCACACTCAAACCCGACACGTGACCCCCAAGTGTCGCATATCTCCGTGTTTGTCTCGACGAGACCTACACAACGGTACCTCACATGACGGACTTTGATGAAAAAATGACGGACTTACCTTCATGTCCAGCGTACCTCACATGACGGACTTTTCACCCTCAGTGTCGGGTGTCACACTCAAACCCGACACGTGACCCCTAAGTGTCGCATATCTCCGTGTTTGTCTCGACGAGACCTACACAACGGTACCTCACATGACGGACTTTGATGAAAAAATGACGGACTTACCTTCATGTCCAGCGTACCTCACATGACGGACTTTTCACCCTCAGTGTCGGGTGTCACACTCAAACCCGACACGTGACCCCCAAGTGTCGCATATCTCCGTGTTTGTCTCGACGAGACCTACACAACGGTACCTCACATGACGGACTTTGATGAAAAAATGACGGACTTACCTTCATGTCCAGCGTACCTCACATGACGGACTTTTCACCCTCAGTGTCGGGTGTCACACTCAAACCCGACACGTGACCCCCAAGTGTCGCATATCTCCGTGTTTGTCTCGACGAGACCTACACAACGGTACCTCACATGACGGACTTTGATGAAAAAATGACGGACTTACCTTCATGTCCAGCGTACCTCACATGACGGACTTTTCACCCTCAGTGTCGGGTGTCACACTCAAACCCGACACGTGACCCCCAAGTGTCGCATATCTCCGTGTTTGTCTCGACGAGACCTACACAACGGTACCTCACATGACGGACTTTGATGAAAAAATGACGGACTTACCTTCATGTCCAGCGTACCTCACATGACGGACTTTTCACCCTCAGTGTCGGGTGTCACACTCAAACCCGACACGTGACCCCCAAGTGTCGCATATCTCCGTGTTTGTCTCGACGAGACCTACACAACGGTACCTCACATGACGGACTTTGATGAAAAAATGACGGACTTACCTTCATGTCCAGCGTACCTCACATGACGGACTTTTCACCCTCAGTGTCGGGTGTCACACTCAAACCCGACACGTGACCCCTAAGTGTCGCATATCTCCGTGTTTGTCTCGACGAGACCTACACAACGGTACCTCACATGACGGACTTTGATGAAAAAATGACGGACTTACCTTCATGTCCAGCGTACCTCACATGACGGACTTTTCACCCTCAGTGTCGGGTGTCACACTCAAACCCGACACGTGACCCCCAAGTGTCGCATATCTCCGTGTTTGTCTCGACGAGACCTACACAACGGTACCTCACATGACGGACTTTGATGAAAAAATGACGGACTTACCTTCATGTCCAGCGTACCTCACATGACGGACTTTTCACCCTCAGTGTCGGGTGTCACACTCAAACCCGACACGTGACCCCCAAGTGTCGCATATCTCCGTGTTTGTCTCGACGAGACCTACACAACGGTACCTCACATGACGGACTTTGATGAAAAAATGACGGACTTACCTTCATGTCCAGCGTACCTCACATGACGGACTTTTCACCCTCAGTGTCGGGTGTCACACTCAAACCCGACACGTGACCCCCAAGTGTCGCATATCTCCGTGTTTGTCTCGACGAGACCTACACAACGGTACCTCACATGACGGACTTTGATGAAAAAATGACGGACTTACCTTCATGTCCAGCGTACCTCACATGACGGACTTTTCACCCTCAGTGTCGGGTGTCACACTCAAACCCGACACGTGACCCCTAAGTGTCGCATATCTCCGTGTTTGTCTCGACGAGACCTACACAACGGTACCTCACATGACGGACTTTGATGAAAAAATGACGGACTTACCTTCATGTCCAGCGTACCTCACATGACGGACTTTTCACCCTCAGTGTCGGGTGTCACACTCAAACCCGACACGTGACCCCCAAGTGTCGCATATCTCCGTGTTTGTCTCGACGAGACCTACACAACGGTACCTCACATGACGGACTTTGATGAAAAAATGACGGACTTACCTTCATGTCCAGCGTACCTCACATGACGGACTTTTCACCCTCAGTGTCGGGTGTCACACTCAAACCCGACACGTGACCCCTAAGTGTCGCATATCTCCGTGTTTGTCTCGACGAGACCTACACAACGGTACCTCACATGACGGACTTTGATGAAAAAATGACGGACTTACCTTCATGTCCAGCGTACCTCACATGACGGACTTTTCACCCTCAGTGTCGGGTGTCACACTCAAACCCGACACGTGACCCCAAGTGTCGCATATCTCCGTGTTTGTCTCGACGAGACCTACACAACGGTACCTCACATGACGGACTTTGATGAAAAAATGACGGACTTACCTTCATGTCCAGCGTACCTCACATGACGGACTTTTCACCCTCAGTGTCGGGTGTCACACTCAAACCCGACACGTGACCCCCAAGTGTCGCATATCTCCGTGTTTGTCTCGACGAGACCTACACAACGGTACCTCACATGACGGACTTTGATGAAAAAATGACGGACTTACCTTCATGTCCAGCGTACCTCACATGACGGACTTTTCACCCTCAGTGTCGGGTGTCACACTCAAACCCGACACGTGACCCCTAAGTGTCGCATATCTCCGTGTTTGTCTCGACGAGACCTACACAACGGTACCTCACATGACGGACTTTGATGAAAAAATGACGGACTTACCTTCATGTCCAGCGTACCTCACATGACGGACTTTTCACCCTCAGTGTCGGGTGTCACACTCAAACCCGACACGTGACCCCAAGTGTCGCATATCTCCGTGTTTGTCTCGACGAGACCTACACAACGGTACCTCACATGACGGACTTTGATGAAAAAATGACGGACTTACCTTCATGTCCAGCGTACCTCACATGACGGACTTTTTCACCCTCAGTGTCGGGTGTCACACTCAAACCCGACACGTGACCCCTAAGTGTCGCATATCTCCGTGTTTGTCTCGACGAGACCTACACAACGGTACCTCACATGACGGACTTTGATGAAAAAATGACGGACTTACCTTCATGTCCAGCGTACCTCACATGACGGACTTTTCACCCTCAGTGTCGGGTGTCACACTCAAACCCGACACGTGACCCCCAAGTGTCGCATATCTCCGTGTTTGTCTCGACGAGACCTACACAACGGTACCTCACATGACGGACTTTGATGAAAAAATGACGGACTTACCTTCATGTCCAGCGTACCTCACATGACGGACTTTTCACCCTCAGTGTCGGGTGTCACACTCAAACCCGACACGTGACCCCTAAGTGTCGCATATCTCCGTGTTTGTCTCGACGAGACCTACACAACGGTACCTCACATGACGGACTTTGATGAAAAAATGACGGACTTACCTTCATGTCCAGCGTACCTCACATGACGGACTTTTCACCCTCAGTGTCGGGTGTCACACTCAAACCCGACACGTGACCCCCAAGTGTCGCATATCTCCGTGTTTGTCTCGACGAGACCTACACAACGGTACCTCACATGACGGACTTTGATGAAAAAATGACGGACTTACCTTCATGTCCAGCGTACCTCACATGACGGACTTTTCACCCTCAGTGTCGGGTGTCACACTCAAACCCGACACGTGACCCCTAAGTGTCGCATATCTCCGTGTTTGTCTCGACGAGACCTACACAACGGTACCTCACATGACGGACTTTGATGAAAAAATGACGGACTTACCTTCATGTCCAGCGTACCTCACATGACGGACTTTTCACCCTCAGTGTCGGGTGTCACACTCAAACCCGACACGTGACCCCCAAGTGTCGCATATCTCCGTGTTTGTCTCGACGAGACCTACACAACGGTACCTCACATGACGGACTTTGATGAAAAAATGACGGACTTACCTTCATGTCCAGCGTACCTCACATGACGGACTTTTCACCCTCAGTGTCGGGTGTCACACTCAAACCCGACACGTGACCCCCAAGTGTCGCATATCTCCGTGTTTGTCTCGACGAGACCTACACAACGGTACCTCACATGACGGACTTTGATGAAAAAATGACGGACTTACCTTCATGTCCAGCGTACCTCACATGACGGACTTTTCACCCTCAGTGTCGGGTGTCACACTCAAACCCGACACGTGACCCCTAAGTGTCGCATATCTCCGTGTTTGTCTCGACGAGACCTACACAACGGTACCTCACAT
Source organism: Saxidomus purpurata (assembly GCA_022818135.1). Taxonomy (NCBI): domain Eukaryota; kingdom Metazoa; phylum Mollusca; class Bivalvia; order Venerida; family Veneridae; genus Saxidomus; species Saxidomus purpurata. The sequence goes on along the minus strand of JAFMSR010000217.1, from coordinate 38,977 downwards.
GACGGACTTTGATGAAAAAATGACGGACTTACCTTCATGTCCAGCGTACCTCACATGACGGACTTTTCACCCTCAGTGTCGGGTGTCACACTCAAACCCGACACGTGACCCCTAAGTGTCGCATATCTCCGTGTTTGTCTCGACGAGACCTACACAACGGTACCTCACATGACGGACTTTGATGAAAAAATGACGGACTTACCTTCATGTCCAGCGTACCTCACATGACGGACTTTTCACCCTCAGTGTCGGGTGTCACACTCAAACCCGACACGTGACCCCCAAGTGTCGCATATCTCCGTGTTTGTCTCGACGAGACCTACACAACGGTACCTCACATGACGGACTTTGATGAAAAAATGACGGACTTACCTTCATGTCCAGCGTACCTCACATGACGGACTTTTCACCCTCAGTGTCGGGTGTCACACTCAAACCCGACACGTGACCCCCAAGTGTCGCATATCTCCGTGTTTGTCTCGACGAGACCTACACAACGGTACCTCACATGACGGACTTTGATGAAAAAATGACGGACTTACCTTCATGTCCAGCGTACCTCACATGACGGACTTTTCACCCTCAGTGTCGGGTGTCACACTCAAACCCGACACGTGACCCCTAAGTGTCGCATATCTCCGTGTTTGTCTCGACGAGACCTACACAACGGTACCTCACATGACGGACTTTGATGAAAAAATGACGGACTTACCTTCATGTCCAGCGTACCTCACATGACGGACTTTTCACCCTCAGTGTCGGGTGTCACACTCAAACCCGACACGTGACCCCTAAGTGTCGCATATCTCCGTGTTTGTCTCGACGAGACCTACACAACGGTACCTCACATGACGGACTTTGATGAAAAAATGACGGACTTACCTTCATGTCCAGCGTACCTCACATGACGGACTTTTCACCCTCAGTGTCGGGTGTCACACTCAAACCCGACACGTGACCCCTAAGTGTCGCATATCTCCGTGTTTGTCTCGACGAGACCTACACAACGGTACCTCACATGACGGACTTTGATGAAAAAATGACGGACTTACCTTCATGTCCAGCGTACCTCACATGACGGACTTTTCACCCTCAGTGTCGGGTGTCACACTCAAACCCGACACGTGACCCCCAAGTGTCGCATATCTCCGTGTTTGTCTCGACGAGACCTACACAACGGTACCTCACATGACGGACTTTGATGAAAAAATGACGGACTTACCTTCATGTCCAGCGTACCTCACATGACGGACTTTTCACCCTCAGTGTCGGGTGTCACACTCAAACCCGACACGTGACCCCTAAGTGTCGCATATCTCCGTGTTTGTCTCGACGAGACCTACACAACGGTACCTCACATGACGGACTTTGATGAAAAAATGACGGACTTACCTTCATGTCCAGCGTACCTCACATGACGGACTTTTCACCCTCAGTGTCGGGTGTCACACTCAAACCCGACACGTGACCCCTAAGTGTCGCATATCTCCGTGTTTGTCTCGACGAGACCTACACAACGGTACCTCACATGACGGACTTTGATGAAAAAATGACGGACTTACCTTCATGTCCAGCGTACCTCACATGACGGACTTTTCACCCTCAGTGTCGGGTGTCACACTCAAACCCGACACGTGACCCCTAAGTGTCGCATATCTCCGTGTTTGTCTCGACGAGACCTACACAACGGTACCTCACATGACGGACTTTGATGAAAAAATGACGGACTTACCTTCATGTCCAGCGTACCTCACATGACGGACTTTTCACCCTCAGTGTCGGGTGTCACACTCAAACCCGACACGTGACCCCTAAGTGTCGCATATCTCCGTGTTTGTCTCGACGAGACCTACACAACGGTACCTCACATGACGGACTTTGATGAAAAAATGACGGACTTACCTTCATGTCCAGCGTACCTCACATGACGGACTTTTCACCCTCAGTGTCGGGTGTCACACTCAAACCCGACACGTGACCCCTAAGTGTCGCATATCTCCGTGTTTGTCTCGACGAGACCTACACAACGGTACCTCACATGACGGACTTTGATGAAAAAATGACGGACTTACCTTCATGTCCAGCGTACCTCACATGACGGACTTTTCACCCTCAGTGTCGGGTGTCACACTCAAACCCGACACGTGACCCCTAAGTGTCGCATATCTCCGTGTTTGTCTCGACGAGACCTACACAACGGTACCTCACATGACGGACTTTGATGAAAAAATGACGGACTTACCTTCATGTCCAGCGTACCTCACATGACGGACTTTTCACCCTCAGTGTCGGGTGTCACACTCAAACCCGACACGTGACCCCTAAGTGTCGCATATCTCCGTGTTTGTCTCGACGAGACCTACACAACGGTACCTCACATGACGGACTTTGATGAAAAAATGACGGACTTACTATTAATGTGCGTTTTTCACTAACGGACGAACGACGAACGGGGGAAAAAAAAAACGAACGAACGAATGATTGTTTATCACGTATTAATTGTTTCGTATATGCGGTTATTCTATTTAAGATTAATTAATTAGTATTTATCTATTGATAATGAATTTATTACTGACATTTTAGATGATATATGTTTGACTGTTACAATGCATCTTTTGATACTCAAGTTATTTTTATTTAAATATAAATTATATGACGCTTAAACCGCCATTCAAATAAAAGACACATACGGTTTAGACCCCAGGGGCTAGGGACACAATTGAAGTACTCCCCAGTAATTTGTGGGGAAAGCAGCGATTTCTTTTTGAGGCCAAATATATGTAAATAATTAGGATGTTTAAAACTATTTTATTGCATTTATGAAACACAAGTTTACCATTTGTGATTAAAAATTAAATGATACTGTTAGTGTACTCAGTGGACATTAACCCCTTTAGCACAAGTTTAACATCATTTCTAGGCCATTTAAATTTTTCATTTTTGAAATTCGAAGTACTCCCGTGAGTATCGGAGTATGCCTGGCTACGCGCCTGGACCCCTTAGTGGGGTGGTTGTCTCTCATGCAAAGCTGTAATGAAAATAGATTCGTTATGTCCATATGATACACCAATTTCTGGTGTCCAAGAGACTAATCTGAGAGGAAAAAAAAATTCATTGGTCAACGCCCGATAGTGGGTATGCTACAGGGTCACCTTTAGACTAGATTTATATTGTAATTGAACTGTAACACATTTGGGGTATCTGACCACATAGTCTTGGCCCACAAGTTCAGAAACAAAATAGCTTGCTTCCCGTTTTCCTATTTAGCATAGTTATAACCGATGACCGAAGGGGAAGTAACCCGAAGCGAGTAGAACTATTTACGACATTCATACCTTATTTATGAAAAAGTTTTTTTTTAAAATTCGAATTCAAGTTTCTACAACGGAAATGACTCATTCCATTTCAACAACACGAAAAATATAAACCGTGTATTAACCCATTTTAAAAAGGGTGTTATATATTCTATTTCCGTATACCCACCCTGAACATTTTCGAAACTCCAAAAATACTGACTTCGAACACGGACCTGTTCCGGCTTATAGTTTTTATCCACATCATTTTTCTACATATAATTGTTCAAACTTTTTTCAGATTCATTTTATCAACAACAACAATATAAAAATATCCTTTATTTTGTCAACAAAAAAGTAAACATACAGTACAGAGCTTTATATATATAAGCATACATATGGGTACGTGACTAAAAAAAGTTCACAATTTAAGTTCAATACTGTAATGAAGTATAGCCATGTAAATTACAAAGGCAGATGAAAGGGACAGTGATGATAATTGTCCACTTAGAATGAGATTTTTTAACAATTATTTTAAGATTCGCGCGTAAGGATATAGGTGAGTAAGCAAGGCATGCCGGAGGTCACTTGTTTTTACATAGGCTTATAAATGTCGGAAAACTTTAAAACTCTTTAGCTCTGAAACCACAAGGCCTATATACGTAGAGCTCAGATATTTAGAATGTATCATTGCCAAATCGACATCTTCCAAAAATGTTCAAATCATGTCCAACGGTCAAAATTTCCCCGTTCTGCTACTGATGACCTTGTATTATAGCCAATGGTAGTCAGGTGAGCGATTTAGGGCCATGTTGGCCCTGTTGTTTAAAAATATACCACTGTTACCAGTTGAATCGAATATAGTTTTGACTAAGTTAAGCCATTTGAAACTGCGTGTATTATTTAACATTATCTTAATTGTAAACAATATTAAAATACTTATTAGAATTGCCTGTTACTAAGTTATTCCAATACTTGGTAACATTTGTACGTATTAAAACATCTAGCTTCGCCGTACAAAATGTGTACATTGCATATATGAAGTCGATCTACAATCTAGATTGTCATTTTCGAATACAGATCTGATGTCGATCTACGATCTAGGTTGCCATTTCTTTTATTGCAGATCTTGATATACAGTTAAAAGGAATGCAGATCGAATGTCGATCTGCGATTTCCGTGCCAACTTCACATACTTATTTATTGACAGAATAATAATACAACTAAAATAATGTTCAAGTATACCCTTATGCCTTATTCATGTCGTTACCTCACGCTAAGGTGTTGTTGGAGAGCGTTGCTTTTTACTTGCAATAACATGTGAAAAAGAACTGCGCTGAATGCATAACATGTAGGCCTAATGTACTTTCTATTTCGAAAGTATCGTTAGGACAGTAATATTCATAGAAATTACGGTCTATTTTTGTGAGTCACAGAAATACATTTTACTAACTATTTCTTAATTATTCTCATTTGGATTTTCCTTTTCGTTTCGTAATTTACGATTGTCAATATTTATGTGTCATTTATTTTAATTAGCATATCTGTCGAATGTTGAATATGTTACATATACGGCCTTGCCAGTCGTCGCCTTCACACATAGCAAAACATTGAAGTATATTTAAATGTAGGTATGACATAGGGTTGGTTATACAGGACTGTTCGTAAGACTTAAGTACATTTCTTTCCCTGTTTACTGAATGTTCGTTTATGTAAATTTAAAGTAAAAAAAACATGTATAAGATTTTCACTCTGAAACATGAAAAGACCTGTACTATTATAGTTCCGTACTTTGTTATAAAATTCACGTGTCAAGTATCACTGTCGTTATGCTACACCTAATAAACCAGCATGAAAGAAAAAATTAAAGATGACAAGTCATCATAATGACGTCATAAAGACATAATAATTATTATTGTATTCTCAACAGAAGGTTGTTTTGTTTGTGATGAGCATGATAGTTTGCAGTTTGGATTGATATGGACTTATTCTTTCAAAAGAACTTTTAAATTAAGATACTTTCGGAAAATACGGATATAGTATCCAAATTAAGCCGTCGCATGTATGTTTTCAAATATCTTGATACTTTCAGATATACATGAATTTGGAAATGTGATATCTGAAATATTTACTAGCAAGTTCATTCCACAAAATTTATCCTTTTCTACAACAATGTTTTATTTCTTAAATATATATATATATATATATATATATATATATATATATATATTAATTATGGATTGATATGTCTGATGCATGTAAATGTTTGTTTTGGAGGTCATCCTAAATCAGATATTTTCAGATTTCCGCTCATTGTTTGAAAACAGGCTAAATGTAAACAATTTTTCTCGCTTTCTATAATTGAAGACAAACGCCAGAACAAAATTAATCTATTATATAATAGATATTTGTACAAAGAAAGATGATTAAAATAAAAGGATAAGAAAGGAAACTAAATGCTAGTATGTTGTGCACATTCTCCGCAGGTGCTGCTTGAGATTGCTAGTTTTCTACGTTTAATTACTTTATGAATTTACTAAATATCAGTCAAAATTTAGCATTGAACTCAACAGTTCGACATTCGCACGCAAAATGTGTGCTCCAGTTTGCAAGCACTCAAAATGCTAAGAAGTTTAAGTTGAACGTGTAACGGTTCTGTATAAAAAGTGTCTGTTTCGGAAAAAGCTAAGTATCTCCTAAATCTAAATTATGGTACAAGTATATGTAGACTTACATGAAAAGGTTTACGGCCAGGGCGACAACCAAAACTCTCACCGACTGGTGAAGTCACTGCAGGGGCGTAGCTAGACCCCTTTGTAATGATTTACACAGATTTTGCTGGGGCTCTGTGGTTTTAGCATTTTCTGAACAATTCAGATGAGTTTCCAAGAACCTTTGTATCTATTGTAGAGGACACAAAAGTTGATATGAAATGAAATTATAAAACTGTCAAACTTTGAAAAATTCTCTCTCTTAGTCTGTGTAATTTGAAAACTGTTTTAATTTAGGAAACCATGGCCGTAATACAAATTCTTTAGAAGCCCGCTGCCCCTACTAGTAACTGTTAGATGGACCATTCTTCGTTTTATGAATTGTTATTAACCATAAGGGATATAAACATGTAGAAAAAGTTTAAAACTATCACGGTGTTTATTTAAATAACTTTAAATCATATTCTAAGCATACATGGTCTTGCATGTCCTGAAAACGTTATACCAAACGCTATACTCTTTCTTTTCGTCCACAATCATCTCTGCATTAACTCGATGTCCATATGAATGTTCACTGGTCCAATACGCCCTGTAGTCAGGCAGGCTCTCTGGTACGTCTTCAACCGTCACGTGCCATAATTACTGACAATGTGCGCAGAGTTCTAGAATATGGTAAAGTCTTTTTATATGATTACTTTTAGAGTTTAGATACAGTCTATGCATACAGTAGTTCGTTAGCAGAGGAGTTTGGTTTTGAACCGATTAAGAAACCTTTATACATTTTCATTTTTGCTGGACTCCAGTAAAGGATCGAGTTTCAACTTCTTTAAGTGTTTAGGTGACAAGAGGTCTGTTAACTAATGTAATTATGCTAGGGCAATGTAACAAAACTGTACAATATCATTTATTATGTTTCCACAATATTGCCCAGTTGTACAAGGTGAATTAAAAGCTGAGGGTAATTTGTCATATTCGTTTAACTTACTTATCTTTTTTAAAGGCATATGCATAGGTTGTAAAGTCTATAGTATATGATTTCATTATATATTCTGACATTTTTTGTTCAATATTTTATCAATTTCGTTATTTGGACTATTTTGGAGCTGTTGGTCTAGTAGAGGAGGACTTCTCCAGTTGAGCGTTTACACTGCTTTTGGTCTAAGGGAAATGACTTCGTTACAAGATACAATGCATTGTACATACTTGCTCCCCTTGTCACAATCGATCGATTGCAAAATCTAAAACGTTCGCCATATTGCACGTAAACAGATCTCAATTTTGCTACCAAATATATAGGCTTTCAGAAAAGTAGTCGATGAAAAATCACAGAAAACAAAGTGCACACTTTCTTTTGGAACTGAGTGTATATAATTCTCAGACAAAGTTTACGACTTCAGCATTTAAGTTCAGTCGATAACGTATGTGTCATAAAAAATGTTTGTACTATATAATTCATATTCTATAAAATAGTTCAGCGTTCATGGATCTTTCCAATGATTAAAACACATATATTAATGATATAGCAGATTAAAGCATCAAAATACGTGCAGCCAGTACCTCACGTGCTCTTTGTGTCACCAGAAGACCTTAAAATAAATGCCTGACATCGCTTTTGAGTTCTGCTCACGGACGTACGAAGAAACAGACTGACGACGTGGTAACTGTCAATCGTGACTTCGGAAAACATGAAAAACGGACAACGTTACACCATTAGACTGGGTATAATTAAGTCAATGGCGAGACCAAATATGAGGTTCGAAAGGAAAACCACAGCCATCTTGGGTCTCTGGTAGCTTTCTTCTTTAACAAGACCAACTTGTATCGCTGTCTGTTAAACTTAACAGTTAAGATAATCATTGAAGAGTGTTCCATTCAGTCTCTAAGAGATTAATCTGACATAACAAAAGCATTCAACTGACACATTTCTTTCACATTCGTTGTACTTTTGAATTGGTTCGATGTAACATGTATTTTGTCATTTGTATACGATGTAAAGTGTTATTTGCTAGCTAAAACGTACACGATACGTACAAGCACAACGAAAACGCTATGACTGTATCAAAACACTTTTTTCTTTCATATTTAAAAAATTAAATGGCGCAATTCCATTTAAAAATAAAAATATGAGTAAATGTAAACTTGAATCTGTTGACATTTTGAAATTTATTTACTGTTGGAAATGTTACAAAATTCTGCTATATATACTGTAGTAAAAGTTTCGAAGTTACATATGTAAAAGTTAACTTATTAACCAGTTTGCAAATCCCCATGGGGGAGGCTTGACAGGTTACTGAAGTTAGCAATTGTTTCCCGATTTCTTCGTAAATCGGGAGTTTCCTTTCCGATGCGTGTATGTGGTCGCACGGTCGCAAAACTGTCCCATTTTTGAAAAAAAAACTATTTCTTTTAACATAAACAGTTTTGTATTCATTTATATTTAAAGAAGTATCCCCTCCTTTTTCACAACGCCATCATATTTTTTATGAGTTTTCCTCAGTGAGCATTTCTCACGGTGAGTGTTGTTCAGTGAGCACTTCTCACGGTGAGTGTTGTTCAGTGAGCACTTCTCACGGTGAGTGTTGTTCAGTGAACACTTCTCACAATGAGTTTTGTTCAGTGAGTGGTGTTCATTGAGCACTTCTCACAGCGAGCATTGTTCAGTGAGCACTTCGCACATTGAGCCTTGTTTAGTGAGCACTTCTCACAGCGAGTGCTGTATGTTCATTGAGCACTTCTCACATTGAGCCTTGTTTAGTGAGCACTTCTCACATTGAGCGTTGTTTAGTGAGCAGTACTCACAGTGAGTGTAGTTCAGTGAGCACTTCTCACAGTGAGTGTTGTTCAGTGAGATTTTCTCACATTCAGCCTTGTTTAGTGAGCACTTCTCACAGTGAGTGTTGTTCAGTGACCACTTCTCACAGTGAGTGTTGTTCAGTGAGCACTTCTCATATTGAGTGTTTTTCAGTGAGCATTTCTCACGGTGAGTTTTGGTTAATGAGCACTTCTCACAGCGAGTGTTGTTCAGTGAGCACTTCTCACGGTGAGCCTTGTTTAGTGAGCACTTCTCACAATGAGTGTTGTTTAGTGAGCACTTTTCACAGTTAGTGTTGTTCAGTGAGCACTTCTCACATTGAGCCTTGTTTATTGAGCACTTCTCACAGTGAGTGTTGTTCAGTGAACACTTCTCACAATGAGTTTTGTTCAGTGAGTGGTGTTCATTGAGCACTTCTCACAGCGAGCATTGTTCAGTGAGCACTTCGCACATTGAGCCTTGTTTAGTGAGCACTTCTCACAGCGAGTGCTGTATGTTCATTGAGCACTTCTCACATTGAGCCTTGTTTAGTGAGCACTTCTCACATTGAGCGTTGTTTAGTGAGCAGTACTCACAGTGAGTGTAGTTCAGTGAGCACTTCTCACAGTGAGTGTTGTTCAGTGAGATTTTCTCACATTCAGCCTTGTTTAGTGAGCACTTCTCACAGTGAGTGTTGTTCAGGGACCACTTCTCACAGTGAGTGTTGTTCAGTGAGCACTTCTCATATTGAGTGTTTTTCAGTGAGCATTTCTCACGGTGAGTTTTGGTTAATGAGCACTTCTCACAGCGAGTGTTGTTCAGTGAGCACTTCTCACGGTGAGCCTTGTTTAGTGAGCACTTCTCACAATGAGTGTTGTTCAGTGAGCAGTATTCACAGTGAGTTTTGTTCAGTGAGCACATCTTACAGTGAATGTTGTTCATTTGGAACTACTCGAAGTGAACATTTCTCACAGTGAGTGTTGTTCAGTGAGCACTTCTCACAATGAGTGTTGTTTAGTGAGCACTTTTCACAGTTAGTGTTGTTCAGTGAGAACTTCTCACATTGAGCCTTGTTTAGTGAGCACTTCTCACAGTGAATGTTGTTCAGTGAGCACTACTCACAGTGAGCTTTTGTTAGTGAACACTTTTCACAGTGAGCCTTAATCATTGAGGACTTCTCACAATGAGTGTTGTTCAGTGAGCACTTCTCACATTGAGCGTTGTTCAGTGAGCACTTCTCACGGTGAGTGTTGTTCAGTGAGCACTTCTCACAGTGAGCGTTGTTCAGTGAACACTTTTCACAGTGAGCCTTAATCATTGAGGACTTCTCATATTGAGCGTTGTTCAGTGAGCACTTCTCACAGTGAGCGTTGTTCAGTGAGCACTTCTCACAGTGAGTGTTGTTCTGTGAGCACTTCTCACAGTGAGTGTTGTTCAGTGAGCACTTCTCACAGTGAGTGTTGTTCAGTGAGCACTTCTCACAGTGAGCGTTGTTCAGTGAGCACTTCTCACATTGAGTGTTGTTCTGTGAGCACTTCTCACAGTGAGTGTTGTTCAGTGAGCACTTCTCACATTGAGCGTTGTTCAGTGTGCACTTCTCACAGTGAGTGTTGTTCAGTGAGCACTTCTCACAGTGAGTGTTGTTCAGTGAGCACTTCTCACATTGAGTGTTGTTCAGTGAGCACTTCTCACAGTGAGTGTTGTTCAGTGAGCACTTCTCACAGTGAGTGTTGTTCAGTGAGCACTTCTCACAGTGAGCGTTGTTTAGTGAGCACTTCTAACATTAAACCTTGTTCAGTGAGCACTTCTCACAGTTAGTGTTGTTCAGTGAGCACTACTCACAGTGAGCCTTGTTCAGTGAGCATTTATAAAATTGAGCCTTTTTCAGTGAGCACTTCTAACAGTGAGCGTTGGTCAGTAAGCACTTCTCACAGTAAGTTTTGTTTAGTGAGCACTTCTCACATTGAGCCTTGTTCAGTGAGCACTTCTCACAGTGAGCATTGCTATGTGAGCACTTCTCACAGTGAGAGTTGTTCAGTAAGAACTTTTCACAATGAGTGTTGTTCAGTGAGAACTGTTCACAGTGAGTATTGTACATTCATTACTACTCTACTTCAGTGAGCATTAATCACAGTTAGTAATATTCAGTGAGCACTACTGATGGTGAGTACTACTCACGTTGATTACTGTTCAGTGAGCACTTCTCAAAATGAGAACTGAACAATGATTATCATCACTGAAAAGAAAATTTATAGATCTACATGTATGTGTCATGGGTTGAGAAATGTTATGTATTCATTAATTTTGCAGTGCCACGTACGAAAATTTAATATAATGCTTTGCGATGGTTTATTGTTGTAGTGATCAATTACATTCTGTTTGTCATATGAATCATATTTATGTTTAAAATATTCTGCCATATTAAAATTTTGTGATTTGTATATGCATGTATTGCCACATGGGTTAAGACCTTCTGGAAGAAATTGAATAAAACTTGGAACTTGAAACATGTTATCCAATACTTTAGATCATTAGTTTGGAGCTAAATGACACCATCCCCATTTTCGGGGCTATTTTAGTGAATACCGACCAAACAGTAAGTACACTGTATCTTAAAATACCAAATATTTCAAGTATTATAGATTTCTTATGTAAATCCAGATTTTTCTCTCCCTATTTCATTCGTGATCTATCATCCACCGATTATTTCAAAAGAACTATTCCTGTATGCATTCACTTAGTTTCAGCCAATCAGCAATCAAACACATTGTGTATGTCCGCATGGATCGGAATCGGCTATTTTGTTTCGCTGAGTAAACTGCCAATGGTATATTTATGATTGTCAGAAAACAAACTGCAGTGAAATAGATTCATGTTTTATTTCATTTCGTTTTATTTCTTAAGCAGAGCTATACAAATTCAAAACAAATTCTACATTTTAAAGAAATGGAATAACTACGCAAGGAGCTGACGCAAGTTTAGGGTTTGACCTATACACATGTAACACTCTTTTATCTATACTGAAAATTGCCGTTGCCGACGTTTTGACGTCATGCGCGATGTGGGTTGAACAAGGCACACGATAGATTGGTTCTATACTATCCTCCGTATCTCCTAGAACAGCTCTGACGTCATCAACAGTATGAACTTCCGGCATTTCGCTGGTTCTCTTATCCCGGCGTCTGGAACCGGTGCATGGTCCCATTTCCTCAGCTACAATATGCTTGTAATAGTTTTGATGAAAGAAAACGCATGATTCATCCGATTCCCCCTCAAATGGGATGAACTTTACGTCGACTACAGTGTTTCCCTGTAAAAGAAAGTCCAAGAATTATAAAGATCACCCACTACCTTATTATCTGCGAGGAAATAATTGAAACAGGAAACATGAATGTGTATTGTTTGTCCTGAAAATAGCATTCTAGAAAGGTACGTTTATACAAACTTTAATTTGCCAATCTGGTTTTCTTCAATTTCGGCTGAACAATGAATGTCAAAACAAAAAAAAACCGTACCATGTTAGGATAAACTTCCATGGAACACATATCGGTACCATCAATGCTAGCGATATTAATATTCATCCCGTATGCACAGCCATACGGTTTACTCTCCATAGCAACGACACAATCTTCTGTGGAATCGCACGCAAGGAGAGAACGCAGTAAAATTGCCAGTGGAACTCCTGATCGGTTAGCGTGTTTTGGTTGTAGCGAGTTCAGGCTTATTACCAAAGACTTGTTCATTCCAAAACAAAATCCTGTTAAATAACCGGGATAACTGAAAGACACAAATTGCTCGACCACATGTTCTCTTTCGTCTTCGATAGTCACATGCACGATGTAGACCCGAGAGGCCACGTCTTCCGTCCAATCGTCATTATGACCAATAATCCTGTTATGTTTCTTATTCACCAAAACATCTGTACATCCTTTACCCTTGCTGTCTACATCGGCATTACCTGTAAATACTTCGTCGAAATGGCAAAACTCAATTTCCGACGAAAGTTGCAAAAGGAACAATTCTTCAAACTTAACATTTGCTCCGTCTGCCATGCCCCGGACTTCAGACATTATATTAGGATGTGACTTGCTTCCAGTTGATATATACTCTTCAACGTACTGCCGACCCCGTTTGTCGTCGTAAAATTTTCTGAACTTTTGAACATCCGTCGACGTTCCAATGTAATCTGTTATCCACTCTGAAAAGTATAAAAGCAAACACATTTTGTACCTAAAACACAGTTTAAAAGGGTACACATTAAAACAAATATATTTTGACTATATATTTATTTCCATGATTGTGTTTTGTTTTCGGGCCTCTGCAACAAATTTTCTTTTAAACTGACCCAGTCCCGAGACCGACACGTCGCCTGTGTATTACCGCGCTGTGTATTACCGCTGTGTATTACCGCGCTGTGTATTACCGCTGTGTATTACCGCGCTGTGTATTACCGCTGTGTATTACCGCGCTGTGTATTACCGCGCTGTGTATAGGGCACGCAAGACTGCCACTTAACCTCTCTTCAGCGTGTACTGCACATTAATGTTAAAAACTTTTCCTTTTCATTCATCCATAAACAAGTGTACTAACATTCATTTTGCAGCAAATTAGCACCGGACAATAGTAAAGGACATCGTTCTACCATGAATGAACAAGAATACCATTGATGCAAAGCATCAAAGGGCGCCGAAAATAGTTTTGTACATGTGTGGCGTTATATAGCTAAAATAAGCTTTTTGATAAGCAATCATTATTAGTTTGATTTGAATGAAAATTTTTATGAATATTTGCAGAAAACATTTAAAATCATGGTGGTTTTAAAGCTGAAAAAAACGGAAGAAAAATTATTTTAAAAAATTGGGTTTGACCGGGATTCGAACTCCACTCGTAAAATTAGACGGTCATCAGCTTACCCACTACACCACGGTGACTGACTTTAAAGCACGTGGTAAAAAATAAGCTCATATTATAATTTTGCAAAGGCAGTGTCTAGAGAACCGGAACCGGTTCCCTAGACAGCGACCTTAGCGAACCGGAATCGGTTCTCTAGCCTATATCAGTCTATACACTAGCGAACCGGAATTGTTTTCCTGCATATATTACAGGTAATTGTGATAAGAAAATAGATTATTTAATAATTATAAAGTGAAAACTTCCATTTAAACAAGAAAAATGTGGGATTATCAGTTTATTTGCATTAGTTTTCAATGTGTCGATTGTCGAATTGATCTCCTTCGCCTTCCGCACTTCCGGTTTTAATATGATGTCTATGTGTACGCTGGCGGAATGGTAGTCTACACAATGATCTACCATTTCGCGGTGAAGCACATGGGACAGGAGGATTAATAGTCGCCGGGTTGTTGCAGAAGTTACGCAGGTGGAAGCTGGCGAAGTTTGACATAGTCTTCATACAGTCTTCATACAGATAGGTAAAAATGATATAGAAATTTAACAATCATCAGTTACTCCATGCCCTACTTGATATAAGAAATGAATTCCGCAGCTGTGGTGTTCAGCACGTCGTATTTGAGAGCCTCTTCCATTGTCATCAACGTCGATACAAGTTATGCAGACGTCTTAACAAGACCTTTTTGAAACTCCCACTTGACAAAATATGGTCACATGGTCCAGAGTGAATGAACAATGACGTTATAGACAGACGTGATGGTGTGGTTAGAGGAGATGTTGACTTTAAGTTCACCGACAGCATCAGTCATGCCTTCCTGAACCAGAGGCTCTGAAAACAGTCCTTTTCAGGGCTAAACTGACTCTTAATAGGGTCGACGGGCCATGATCAGAGCTCCTCGTGGTGTAGCCTGGATGTGACATAATGAAAACGAAAGCAAATGCTTATGTATATTTAGGTTTAATTATTTCTCTCTAGCATATATTACATAAAATCAAAAACATTTACAGAAAAATTGTGCTTTCTGTTTCAATGCTATTCATTATGTTATAACTAAACGCTCTCCTTCGTCATTCTGTTATCTCTAATACTAATACTGCGTTAAGTCTTTCATGTCATAATTTTAGGAAGGATCTCTAAATATTCCTCTTCCGAATTACATATTTAATGATAACAATAATAATCAACATATGCATTGTTTATATAGCTGTATCAATAAACGTGCCGATAACAACACGCCAAATAATTCGTCCGAATATTAATTCCGGTTCGCTAAGGTCGCTGTCTAGGGAACCGATTCCGGTTCTCTAGACACTTCCTTTTGCAAAACCGATAAGGGAGAAGTTGTTTTACGTTTTCGTATTTTTTCTAAAAAGATATGAAAAGGAACATTACAATTAAACAATTACGTTTTAATGAAGGAAATGTGTATAATCAATATTTTAATGTCTATTGCGTATTATTTTGGCATACAGTTAAAACCATTTTTCTTCGCATTCTAATAACCGCTCCTAGCATGTACTTCCGGAAAAAGTATTCCATAATAGGCCACCGCCGTCATCGGCGGCGCCAATAATCCGTTTAATTGTCCGTCAGTGAGTTCGCAATACTCATGTCCGCTCATTTCGGAACAATATGTGGTTGTAGCTGATTAGCATAACCATTTCAACACCACTGAATGACTGATGCGTTATTTGATGAAAATACAGTCAATTGACATACCTTTAAATGTGCTACCAATGGTAAATCCCACATCATAATGATTTCTGGCTCGAATGTACAATACTGGAAGACTTTCTATTTTATCCATTCCTAAAACACTGATTTAAACCTGAAAGAAAAAACTCTTTTTTTACCACGTTGATGGTATTTTTACAAAAGTGATGTACTTATGCCGTGACGGGTTTATCGTGGATAATATTTTTACAAAAGTGATGTACTTATGCCGCCCGATAACGGTTCATTGGCGTTTTACCTGTATGAAATATCGGCATATCTTACTAGAAGCTCATTGAAAATGTTTGTATGGCACTTTAAAGGGCCGCTCCCTACATTTAGCAGATTATATTCTCCAAACATAAATAATGCGTTCAATGAACGTAAAATGATAAATAAATAGTTTAAATACAATTTTAAAGAACAGCGTATATCGAAAAATGCTTCATTTTAGAACAAATAATCAGCATAGAGACCTTCCGTAAATCGCTATCCACCCATTATCTGTACAACATCACACTGTATCGGCAAAACGCACTGGCTCCCACTTAACGATAATGCTCCAACTAACGTAACAGCTCCAATAAAACATGGCGGATTTCGTAAACAAAACGCACGTGAGTATAACAGATTAGTGTATTTTTTATAGTTATTCGCAAATTCTGATGAAATGAATACTCTTACGGAATGCCCACACCTGTCCTTCATGACCGTAGCTTGTCGGCTTTTTCAGACATCCGTGCGTGTGAAAGTAATGCAAGTTGAATGCAGAGGATTCAACGGTAAACAGTGCGAAAACAGACCAAAATACATGGATTTTGCACAAAATGAGCGAAGTTAAGGTGTTTAGGATAAAACAAATGCACTGGCATGTTACTTTTAGTCAAATCTCGTAAGATTATACTCGTACATTACCGATCTGGTATTTCTATGGGGAAAAATCTACCTTTTCAACAATACAACGATTTAGACTCCAATTTCAGATACAACGAAACAGTTCCAACTCGTGTTTCACCAACCATTTTCACAGACTTTTTAGAACAATTGCAGTTATAAAAGAATCTCTTACCGCAAAAACTCACGTGATTATGTCATCTTGTCTCTCCTCATTTTAAAATAAACACAGAACATGAAAATATTCCAATTACTTTGCTATACAATGACAGGAATCATTAAGAAAGCAGAACCTTTTTTTTATTTCGGACCGATACATAGTGTGCATCGTCTTGGTCATATGATATTATTACATATGATATTAGCACGTGAATATTTACAGGTCATACAAACAAGATGAAACTAATAATTAAGACTTTCAGAAGTTGAAAACGAGGATGAACATTATTATTCTTAACAGTAGTTTGAACGGGAAGTTCAAACCTAACATTTCGTAAGAACAAAGCTTCTTCTATCAACAGTGATACTTTTATCAGAGATGATTTGTTTTGTAAAATTTATAAACAAAATTAACATAGACTGTCTCGCTAATAGTATTTCCTTATGTATTTTCTATCCATGTAATTCCACACTCTATATTTGAAATACAAGATATACAAGACATTTTGGCGGTAACGAGGCTCTAAACTGCGTGTTATATTATCCTTCAAATAGCCACATTAGTTTATAGTTAAGAATGATGCTCCAAAAAAGTTCATACTTTTAAAACATATAAAAAATAAGTTTTATTAAGTTATTTCTGTTACTGACGAAATACAAATTAAGATATACATAACCGAAATAGTGGATTTACTAGGATAGTCAAAAATGATTATAAATTTACAGATTGCCTCTATATTCAATGTCAATGAAACTGTTACACAGATCTTTATTTTCGAGTTATAACTATGGCAATGTTTATTATTCTAGGAGTATAAATCACTGATTAATGTTTTAAGTCACTTTGAACGGTAATATCACTTTAATCATAGAGAAGAAATGAAAATGTTTGGTTCCTATGATTGTTGGTAACTTTTTGTAGATATATCTGTCTGCAATTTATGTCGCCTGTATATCTACATTCATGGTACTGACACAATTGTAAAAGATATAGGACTCTATTCAGCGTTTACATCCACTTATTCGGAAAAAACCACTACTTTTAAATGATTTCATGCATATACATGTAGCATGAAGATGATTATTTGAAATGAAGCCAGTTTAATATTATCTATGGTACTTAGTCTTTGACTAGAACACTTAATGGGATTTCCACAATATTTATCGCAATTACTAATGAAGCTCACCTAAGCGAAAGGTTCATGATAGCAATATTCATTATATTTTGCTCGTGTTCTGTCCGTCGTTCGTCTGTCAATATTTTATGATTCAGCTTCCTGCAACATATATGTTTTATTTGTTACTAATTTCAAACAAACTTTTGCAGAACAAATGTTCTATTGTCACCTTGGCCCGAATTATCAATATTTCGCCAGTACATAGCCCTTGCATTTTTCAATTTTGTACCTATCAAAAGGTAAAATAAAGTGTTTGTTTATTATAGTGTCCATATATTTAAAGGGGAGCCATTTCTGACTTATACTGTAGTGTGATGACTATTTTGCATTTTGAATCAGTGTTCAAAAGTATATGAGGTATATCATTAAATGAATAAGAATACATAGTATAGGTTTTTGGACGGTCAAAGTTCATAGTGTCACCAATATTATCATTATTTTTAAAACGTAACACCGATTTCTGAACTCGCGTCAATGTTTTAATGCACTTTGTCGGGATTTTCCATCATCAACATCGTTCACTGTCCTTTTTTAACTTTTAACAATTGATAATATATAAAGAAAAGGTGTCAATACAGTACAGTTATAGTCCATGATTTTTCGGTTTACTACTACTATAAGACAAAAGCGCTACACGCCCTCTCAGATTCTTTTATTTTCCGTTTACATTCGTTATATATAAATTTCTGCTTTTATTTTGTCATCATTTGCTATCAATGGCGAGCAAACACATTGAGAAAAACGAATCGGAACTGTTTAATTATTGCAATTGTTCTAAAATGTCTATAAAAATGGTTGGTGAAACACGAGTTGGAACTGTTTCGTTGTATCTGAAATTGGAGTCTAAATCGTTGTATTGTTGAAAAGTTAGATTTTTCCCCATAGAAATACCAGATCGGTAATGTACGAGTATAATCTTACGAGATTTGACTAAAAGTAACATGCCAGTGCATTTGTTTTATCCTAAACACCTTAACTTCGCTCATTTTGTGCAAAATCCATGTATTTTGGTCTGTTTTCGCACTGTTTACCGTTGAATCCTCTGCATTCAACTTGCATTACTTTCACACGCACGGATGTCTAAAAAAGCCGACAAGCTACGGTCATGCAGGACAGGTGTGGGCATTCCGTAAGAGTATTCATTTCATCAGAATTTGCGAATAACTATAAAACATACACTAATCTGTTATACTCACGTGCGTTTTGTTTACGAAATCCGCCATGTTTTATTGGAGCCGGTTCGTTACGTTAGTTGGAGCAATATCGTTAAGTGGGAGCCAGTGCGTTTTGCCGATACAGTGTGAACATCAGCTTGACACAAATTATTGAATATTTTACGGTACTGCACGATATTTTAATACGCTTATTTTACCGAAATGTATAGCTTAAACTTTTAGGTTAAGTAATAATACTTGCAAATATTATGCTTTTGAAGTTATTTAATTTGACGCGAGTTTTAGGCAGTGCCTCTTTAGTCTTTAAGTAATAATACTTTCAAATATTCTATTAGTTATGCTTTTGAAGTTATTTAATTTGACACCAGTTTTAGGGAGTGTCTCTTTAATGTTCATCAGAGTGTCAGTGCATATCCAAGTACCCATCAGCCGTACTATGATGTATTTGATGGAGATACCCTACAAACATATAATGAGAATTGCATGACGCTAAACCGGTCAGGCTTTTTCTCATGACAGGCTTACACAAAAACGACCATTCGTACGAATAAATGCCAAAATCCAGCAAGCGATTTTTAAGTTAACTACATGCATATATTGACATAATATACATACACTAAACAAAACTTCTAACGCACCTTCTGCCATTTTCCTTCTTTATTTAATTATAAGCCCTTCCAATATCTGCCAGCTTATTTTTAGCTATTGGTGCACGAAAGCTATCATATCTTGCATTTATAAAGACACTAGGTAGATACTTCCGTCACACGAATTTCATAAAGATCGAGTGGCACAAATCATGTTGCAGATAATTTTACTTTAACGTTTAAACCTCCGTAGATATTTAACATGTGTTTTTCCCTTGATGCTCTTCCTTGGGAAAACCACTCTTAAAATTCTCTTCCATATGAAATTTGTACCACTCAATCATTTTGAAATTTCATATAACAGAGAAGTGTCTACCCAATGTCTTCATACTTGCAAGATATGATGCCGTTCGTGCAGCGACAGCTAAAAATAAGAGGACATAAATGGGGACTCTCGATCATTAAATAAAGAAGGAAAAGGGCAGGTGGTGCGTTAGAAGTTTTGTTTAGTGTAGATATAAGACACACCCTCCGGTAGCCATGTTTTGACGAATCAAAAGTGTTTGTGGACAATCCCGTGAAGAGTCACGTTAGAACAATCCTAGGATATTATTCCAAAATCAAACCGAAATATTCGACAAATAACAACATTTTCTTGCCAAATGACTGCGCAATGTGTACATGTAGTCAACACATTCCGGCATGTGGACAAGACCTGGTAGCAATAAACAGATCGCAAATAACAGAAAACTTAACCAGCTTAAAACAAAGTTGCTGGTCCTTTGACATTCTCTTTACAAACCACAATATTATGCAGTTATCGCCATGACTACGCGATCGAATGTTTGTCTTCATGATGTCATAACATCTCCGAAGTCTCTCTGAAGCGATGCCGAATTACGTGATTAGAAATTTGATCAAGCCCAAGTAATCTTCAAATATTTAAATCAAGACTCTGGCTTACCTTTTTACTCATTGACAAGTTTTGGCTTTCCATACATGAGACATAAGTCATGGCACCAACCCTTCCATCTCCTAGTAAAAGAAGATATGACAGCTGTTCTAACGACTGTGGGTGCTGTAAGTTCAACTCCTGCAGAATAGTTATGATTAATTCTTTCTAACTTGTAGTCACTAGAAACGAAACCAGCAGGAAACTATTGACCCTTTGATGCCATTCTTTAGAAACCTTTGACGGTCTATCGCTCAAATGCCAGGCATGCAGATCACATTCGGACAGTATCTCATATGACGGCTGATGAACAAGAGAGATGAATTTGTGTGTTTTTGTGTTATTATTATGTTGTCCATGTTTCATATTTAAAGTCTTTTGATCAGGCAATGCTTTGGATTGGGCATTCTATAACTTCTTGAATGATGTGGTTGTTGAGATTGTAGAAACAGCAGAAATGGGCGTTGATGAACATAACAAAGCGTTATTTTTTATTTGTTCACCAAACCCCAATAACAGCCAAGTCCTCTCGCAATGTGATACAATCTGACGGCTCTGTTTAGTACAGTCATATGCAAAAATACTATCCCTGGATTTGAAGGATTTCCATGGTAAAAAATGAAGAGTAAAGGACCTAACCAGTACTCTATTTTTTAAATAAGCATCCAGGAAGACACTTTACGAAGGGTACCGAAAAGTGGCTTTACGATTTGGTTGCCGTTGTAGATTTTCCTCAATTGTTTCATTACCAGTTTGGCATACTTTGCCTAAACGTATTCCGTTCATAGCAATAGACATCTCCATTAGCTTTCCTTCAAGGATCATCCCTATATGAATGTTTTTGACGAACACTTTCCCAAATCATATGGGAAAGAAAAATTTACAACATCACTCATGTGATATCATTTTTTAATACTTAATATGCTTTGTTTTATTACAGCTGTTTTAATCTTGTTATAAATTATACATATACTAAACAAAATAAGAAGCTTCCGCTAAGTTTGCTTGAACATAGCTGGATAAAAACAAATCGGGGGACTCATTGTTATATATGAAAAATTTTGGTGAAAAATTGATGGTCAAAGGTTAACAGAATATGGGGAATTTTTGACCACCAAGTGAGGTAGGGGTTAAAAAACAAAAATACACTTAATAACGGGTATGACCTCCTCTTATTACAACGCGTTGCAGTTGGCTTTGCCCGCTGGCTATTTTAGCAATCAATAAAATTACAATCTTACGTCACACAAAGGCGAATCTGAAACTATTAATAGAGCATGTAGATATCGGTTAACTCCTCCCCTCCGTTCTTTCATTGAAAAGGTCAAATAGGGGCGCATACGATCAGTCTTTATTATATTCTGACGTTACGTTCCGAACGTGGAAAGAAAAATTTAAAGTCGTAACAGAAGCAGTATCGGATAAAGTATATATTTAAGTGCCATTTGGTAAATCGGCGGAGCCAGGTGTACACTAATTGATGAAACTTTCCCAAAACTTTATGAAACAAAACTATGGAAGTTTTATTGCGTACCTCAACGAATAGCCCAACTAATTGCACGCAAGTGCTTTTTGCTACATACGATGGCCGCCATTAGCAAAGGCAGACTAGATGTAACATCAGTTTGTAAAATGGTTCTGTCTTGCAGTCGAAATATTGAGGCTACTCCACGAGGTAATACATGTGCATAAAAATAAAAATAAAACACATTAACAGCGCACTTTTAAAGTAAGCAAGATTAAAATATTATCCCAATACTGCAAATAGATCTAAAATGTCTGGGCTAGGTAAAACAGGACTTTCGTACAATATTTATTCGTTTTAATTTTTTGCCCTCGACATTTCGGCTAGCCTGCGGACAACCGGGACCCGGGACAGAAAAGCCGCTTGTCTAACAGCAGAAAGTCCTGTGCCAGACATGTCGGACCCCCTCTGTACTATGGGTTGGACATACACAGCAGCGTCCAATAGTCTAATTAATTTGGTGTTTCAGTGAGACCCCTTTCACAGATCTGTTATTTATAACTAGAAGGTGAACAACTTGAAAATATCAGCCTATAAAATCGGTTTGCCTTCGAAGTCGAAATGCAGTATCCAACACTCATCTACAGATTTTTATATTGGTTGGAATAAAAAAGAATTGAAATACATGTAAATACATATCGTTATTAATCTACTGGTCTGACTGTCATGTTTGCAGTTTCATTTTTATGGCCGGAGTAACTACGCCCCTGTTCATTGATTTGTAATTTTTTCTTAAACTCAACGCCCCGACCGCACGGCTTTTAAAGTAAAAACACTGTTCACAAAAACTTGTCGAGTTCACTGTCGGCAGTAGAGAGGGAACTTGGGTATGATAATACAACGTCCGTACAAGTAAAGATTTTGGCAGATGCACTGATTATGTCAGTACGTACAGTACGGCAGTAGATACTTAGTATGTCAGCAGACTTCCTTACCTTTTGTGGCGACGCTCTGTGAAATAAAGAAGTTCCAGTACTGCCGGAGACAAAAATATTTTTCACGCATCGATGTACTCAATTATTGATAATTTCGTCAATTTAATTACTTTCGTTGACATTTTGTTCCACTTTGACAAACAAAATTGACAAGGCGAGTTGAGAAACAGACTGAAAAACGCATTTTATGAAAAATGCATCACAATATATTTTTTCAAGAAACGTCATTATGAATTGTGTGGGATAACATGTTACTGCAATGGAATTCCGATGTGTAAAGTTCCGCGAATATAATTTACATGTAAACTAATTCATAAACTTACGGTCTACACTTATAAATGCAATGATACCGTAGCTGAAGGAGATCTCTTTTAAAAGAGTATATATTAATCAACATTTTAAATAAAACAGAAGATCTATATAATTTATCTCGCAGTCACTACAAAATACGCGAAGAAACCTATATTTAACATTATTAAATACTGTTCGTCACTTGCATTAAAATTATCATGCGGGTTTTTGGGCGGAGCAAATTGACGACGTGAGAAAGAAGCTGGACGATTTGATTTGATTTGATTTGATGAGAATTTTATCAAGGTCCGTCCAAAAGAGCACTTATGTTAGCTTGATATTTGGATGAGACCCCGGCATGTCTCCCGTCATGCCTAAAAAATAAAATTTTGAAGCCAGAAAATAGGAGAAATTTACCTGACTGCAATTTCCAGCCAGTATAGCCAAAGGTTGTATTTGATTGGTTACCAAATAGTAGGCCAATCACGGCGACCAATGAGATCTAAGTGTGATTGACCTAGTTTGTATGTCTGGATCGTGGTAGCCTAACAGTTTTTAGAAAATTTTGATACTAGATGTTATATGTGTTTGTTTTGTAAAGTAAAAATCCCCTTTAATAAAGTGTTGTCCTATTTTTATTTTGCTTAGCTTTTTGTGATGATAAAAAATTTAATTGTCCTGAATGATAGAATAAAATGTTGTCCGAAAAGATGGTTTTACTTATTTGAACAAGTTAAAAAGTATGCATGAAAGTTTGACTTATGTTTCTACTCTGAAATTTTGAAAATATAAAAACCCCTTAAAACCCAAATAAGCCAGCAACCGCACAGGCTACTTGTTAAATTTACTTCTTTAATATTAATGGTGTACAATAGAAAATTATAAAGAGACTTGTACTAGTTGGTTGTTTACTACC
The DNA here is from genome assembly GCA_022818135.1 of Saxidomus purpurata. Taxonomy (NCBI): domain Eukaryota; kingdom Metazoa; phylum Mollusca; class Bivalvia; order Venerida; family Veneridae; genus Saxidomus; species Saxidomus purpurata. The sequence continues at coordinate 14,948 of JAFMSR010000217.1, read as the reverse complement.
GGAGCTAGAAGCAAAAATCGGAGCCAGGAGAGACAAAAATGATTAACCAATCAGCAGGGTGCTAATGGCCGCCAGTTCGGTCTACTACTGTTGAAAAAGCACAGTCATTAATGTAATTATTTGAATCATTTGTATCATAAATTAGATAAAATGCCAAAATTTGTCTTTAAATATATGAATGTTGCTGTAGATCATGAGTTCGTAAAATAGAAATTTTATTCAAATTTTGTGGAATTTTGGTGAGAAATTCTTTTTAATTGTTTCAGAAGGAAATTTTAATTTAAATCTGTTAATCTGTTTTATTTTTTACTTATAAATAATAAAAGAAGTGTAGATCATGATTTGCATGATCGGCGATTCGGTCCTCGGACAGATGTTGGTGAACTACTATTCCTGATCCTGGTTGACTAACCAGTACTTTTCACATCTTCTTTGTTGTGAGTGATTGGGTTTTTCGTGCCTGAGTAAGATTGTTCTTAATGTAGTTTTGATCTTATATTACACATCTTTATTGGTTCGAAAATATAATTGCGAAAGTTAGATATGCTTTTCAAGATTAACATTGCTGTTCGTACTACTTGACCTGACCTACTTGTTGGTTTTGGGTGACCTACTGCGACTTTTAGTGCGCACGAACCGGATGGAGTTATAACAGGTGCGCGTTTGGCTTTTTGGATCCGGCTATTTTTTGACAGTAGATTACTGCTTCCATTTAGGAAATAAGTAGTGTTTTATGCATTTTCTGCAATGTCTGGGGTATCTAGTTATAGGTTCAATCACTGTTTTTGGTTAGTTATGACTTTTTATATGGGCATTAAGTATGCATTTTCTTGTTTAAGCAGTCATTAATTGTGATTATTTCTATTTTCTACGTTTTTCCAGTCATTGTCCTGGTGATTATTTTGGACATTTATTAGTTGTATGTTTGTTTTTGTAATCACCAGGGGTTTGTATATGCGTGGGTTATAATGGTATGTCGCCACAGACACTATTTTTTCCTATGTAGGTATCAAATTTCTTACTCAGACACTAGAACCGCTGAAAAGTAAAAATTTGTTAATTTCACATATTTCTATAAAATGACTAATAACTATCTAATCTACTGAGCTTCCGTCACATGTCAAGATGTCGGCTTTATACCGGGTTTGTCACGTGGTAGGTATTTGTAGTAATTATTCTATACATGTGTTTTTTATATATTTAGATAGAGAAAAAAGGATTTTTTGTCGATTTTGTTTAAATAAAGCTTTTTTCTTACGGTTTTTTGTGTTATATCTTTGGTCCTTGTTATTCTAAATATAATTTGGTCGAAATATAAACTGTCAATGTTTTGTATCCTTTATAAATTGTCTTTTATGCTACAAAATTTTGGAAAATCGCGGAATAAATTATCTGTAATAAAATTGTCTAATGTTTTCAATCTTTTCTATTTTCATTTCAAATCTTTACTAAATCGTGCTTTATAGTTATGGCTAGGGTGTTGGGTAGCCCTTATCTAGTTCTAAAGTTTTTTGTTATAAAATTTTCATGTTTTCCGGAGGTATATGAATTCAGTGTTTTAGATATGTGTTTTGTCTCAAAGATTCACCTGAGGTGGGGGTTTGATGTCCTTGACCTTTCTGTACCGGAAGCTCATTCTTGTTAACATATATACATGTATAATAAAGTATACTAAACTACTTAAAGATAAATTACAGGACACCCCTGGTTTACAGAGAGTGTGTTAGGGGTTTCTTAGTGTGGAAATATTTGTTTTATGTCACTAAAATGCGATACTGGCTTGCCTATTCTAATCTAATCTACGAAATAACATATCTACAATCTATAATAGACTTGCCATATCTACCCCTATGTACTTTTATCAAATATAGAGTTGTGTGAGTTGTGTGCTGTGTTCTGAATATAGGGTCCTAGAGCTCAGGCTTAGCACCATGCATTCCGCGCACCATGCTCCTGCAGAGTCCAAGTACCGTTTTTCCCCCATTGCGAGTTACGCATTATTTCGTTAAGGTGGGAGTCCCAAATAAAGGGTAAGATACGGTTTTTAGTCGATCTACACTTGCGCAGTCCGTGTACTACATCATACTTCCCCTTGGTCTTTTGGTACGACCGTGTGGGTGTGTGGGTTCGAGTGATTGCCGGGCGGCATTAACACTCCGTAAAAGTCACCTATGACGTTTGTGTTTTCAGTAGTGTGTATGTTTGTTCTGGTGTTTTGCCGAGCAGTCCATTATGTAATCGGTCCTAATCTATATTTTTTCATTGTATCCTATATTTTTGATAAATTCGAATACGGCCAGGCGAATATCTTGTGCTATTTCTTTTGGTGGATCTAACAGAGTTTTTTCCGTAATAGTTATTAGTTCTAATTTCAAAAGTTTTGTTTCAAATATTTTCCTTTCTTCCGAATATAATGGGCAGTGAAACATTAGATGGCCAAAATTTTCTATTTCGTTACAGTGTTGGCAGTTTTTGTCTTCTATGTATCGGTCCCCTTTAAGATAGCTACTTTTTAGTTTAAGTCTAGTATACATTGTGTCTATTTTTCTATCATGATGGTACGTTTGTAATTTGCTAGGCGGTTTAATATTAATTTCTATGTTATGTGTTGAGCAGTAAGTTTCCCATTGCTGTAGATATTTTTGTTTTACTTTGTCTTTTATGATGCTGTAGACTTCCGGTACGCTGAGCTTAATATGAATTTCTGTACCGGAAGTGCTGCCGTATTTTGCTTTGTCGTCTGCTAATTCATTTCCGTTTATGCCCACATGACTTGGTACCCACATTAACTGAATTTCGTCCCCTCTATGTTTTATATCTGTGATTGTTTTTAGTATATTAAAGATCATTTCTTGTCTGTGAGATTGTCCTGATTTTATTGCCATTAAGGAACTAAGACTATCACTAATAATGACTGATTTTGTAATATGATTTTCTTTACAGTAAGTTATCGCATAATCTATTGCTGCTAATTCGCATGTAAATATTGAAACTTGATGTTGAAGCTTTAAACTCTTGTTGTGTAAGATTGTTCCGTCTTCTCCTATAACTACTATGCCCGCCCCTGCTATTTGTTTTGACGGGTCCTTACTTCCATCTGTATAAATTTGGGTAAAGTCTCTAAAGTGCCGAATAATGTTTAGATTTGCAATAATTTTGTTTCTTTCAGCGTTTTCAGATTTGTTAATTTTTCCTACTAGATCTAAATTGATCTCAGGCATTTCAATATTGATTAGTTGTTCATAGCACGGTTCTTGAATTTGGGTATCGCCTAGGCCGTATTCTGTAATTAGAGTTCTGATGTGTTGTGTGTAAGGTTTCTTTAAATTTTTGTTACTTTTGATTTTGTAAAAATATGCCGGGTGATCGCATATATCGTCATTGATAGGTAAGTTTGGGCCCAGTCTGGAGCTTCTGGCCCAATATTTTAGTGCTTGAAGTTCTCTCTGTAAAGGTAGTGGGATCATTGCTGTTTCGGTATGTAATGGGAGAGTAGAGGTATGCCTCGGACATCCTATTATGGTTTTTAGTGCCCTATTTTGTATTCTTTGAACCTTTTTTAGTTGTGATTCTTTTGCGGAGGCGTATACTATGCTGCCATAATTGATTTTGCTAAGGATGAGGGCCTTGTAAATGTTTAGAAGGCATTTTTTGTCTGTACCCCAAGATTTTCCCTTTACTGCTCTTATGATATTTAGATCTTTAAGACATCTTTTTGTCATATGTTCTATATGCATTTTCCATGATAGAGTTTTGTCAAAATACATTCCCAAAAATTTTGCGTGTTCATTATATGTGAGGTTCGTACCACATAACGTTAATTTCGGAAAGTTGTTGGCTCTTTCCGGAGGTTTTACGGACGGTCTATGTATTAATAACACTTGAGTTTTTGCTGGGTTAATTATGAAGCCCCAGGATTTGCTCCATTTTTCTATTGTATTCAAAACAGTTTGTGCTTTTTTTACTGCCTGTACCGGACTTAATGATGTTAGCCATGTGGCGGAGTCGTCTACAAATTGAGATATTTTAGCATTTATAGTAGGTTTTTCTCTGTTTAATTCGTTGATTTGTGTTTCAAAGGTATTCATCATGAGGCTAAAAATTATGGGGGACAGAACCGCTCCCTGGGGGCACCCATTTACTGTTTCCACTACCTCTGAGAGAGCTCCATTGTATTTTACCTTAATCTGTCTGTTTTGTAGAAAGCACCTTAACCATTTTATCATTCGTCCTTGTATTCCGGAGTTTTGGAGTTGCAATAGTGCTCCTCCGTTCCACATTTTATCGAAAGCATTACTAAGATCTAAAAATATAGCTATAAGATATTTATGTTCTGCCTGTGCGATTTTGCCATCTGATTCTAATCGTGTAATATTGTCATCACATGAATGATGTGATCTGCATCCTGATTGGTATTTAGACATTATATTGTTTTTTTCCAAATATGCGCACAGTCTGGGTTTTATCATTTTTTGCATTAATTTTGTAAATGTTGATGTTAGAGAAATTGGTCTATAAGAGGCGGGTTCATTTTTGTCTTTATTAGGTTTTAGTAATGGAATGATAACTGCATGGTTCCAGCTTTCTGGCGTGGTGCCCTCTACCCATGATTGATTAAAAATTTGTAAGAGTGTATTTCTGCTTTCCTGTGGTAATTTTTTAAGTATTTTGTAATGTATCAGGTCTTCTCCCGGCGCACCGTCCTTGCAGTTCGACAAAGCTTTATTAAATTCAAATATAGTAAATTTTTGATTGTATTCTTGGGAGTTGTCATTATTTCTATTATTAATATTTTCATTAACTGCTCTGTTAATAATTATTTTGTTTACCAGAAAGTCTCTAGTGTATCCTTTATTACTACTGGCTTCAGCATATTGTTGGACTAATGCGTTAGCTTTTTCTTTTGGCTCAGTAATAATATCTTGTCCTATTTTAAATACTGGATTGCTTTTTGGTACTCTGCCTTTTACTTTGTTTACAAAATTCCAAACTTCTTTAGATGAGGTATTGCTTGTTATAGTTGAGCAGAAATTGCGCCAACTGTCTTGCTTTGCTTTTTTAATTATTCTTACTGCTCTTGCCCGGGCCATTTTAAATAGAATGAGAGTTATGGGAGTTTTTTCCCTTTGTGAATTTTACGTCTAATTTCTCTACTTCGTATGGCTTCGTGGCATGCCTGTGTCCACCATACCTTTTTGATTCTAGTTTTTACAATTTTTGGTTTTGATTTTGGAATTGTTTTTTCTAAAATACTATTGAGTTTATCTAAGAATTCTTTGAAATTTTGTTCAACTGTTTGTTCTTTTATCTTATAATTCAATTCTGTCATGCATAAATGGTGAAATTCCATCCACTGAGCAGTGGATGCCATGTCTATGAGCCATTTTTCACTTATAATAGCATTTTCAAACCTTATTGGTGTTTCTATTATTGTTATTACAGGTAGATGGTCACTATTGAAGCTATTGTCGACTACAAGGAACGTTGCCCTGGGGTGCAGACCTGAGGAGACTATAGATAGATCCAGGGCTGAGTCTATCTGGTTTGCCTGCTCGGCGAGACGGGTGCATTGGCCATCATTGATGCAATTGAGATCTGTTTCATTCATGAAGTCTATCAGATCCTCTGCCCCAGCATCGCGCCTAAAATCATTTTCTGGGTTCCAAAGTGGATGTTTTAAGTTAAAGTCTCCTACTATTACATTAGACTGTCCTAAGTTTTTGAAGCTATTTCTAAAAACATTTATGTTGTTGTTATCTTTACTGTTTGTGTAGTAATTATAAATCGAAATGTTACTATCTTTGCCAATGATCTCTATTGCAATGTTTTGATTAATAGTATTATAATCTGTTTGTTTCGTTAAGTATGAAAGTCCGTTGCGGACATATATACATAATCCCCCTGAGGCGGGGGTTTCTTTGTTGTAAAACATAACAGGTTTTTGATAATCCTTGAATTTGAAAGGATTATGTTTTTCTGCTAAATGAGTTTCTTGTAAACAAATTACATCTATAGGTTCTTTTTGGTCAATTAAAAAAATTTTGCAATTCATTACATTTACTGTATGATTCGGATCTCATACCCCGAATATTCCATGATATGATGCTGAGGCAGGGTCTGATGCATTCAGTATTTACCTCAGCTGTATTGTAATCCATTAAAGAATTATTCGGAGTTGTTTTTGGTTATTAATGATTAATGACTAATCTATGTTCTGCATATATTGAGTGGACAGTGAATTGTCATTTGTCCATTCGGTCCTGTGTACATGATATGGGGGTGGGGGTGATTTGAATTTGTGATACCCCTTAAATTTGGTATTGTATGTGGCCCCCTTCGGAATCTATAATACATTGGGCCAGTTTGTTGGTTTGTACGGATCCCATAATTCCCTCCCCAATTTGGTTCCCTTTTAATTTGTCTGTGAGGTGGGGGTAGGGGATAAGCACACCTTTCTTGTTTTATTTTAATTATTTCTTGTGTATTTAGTGTTTTTTTGGGTGTTGGGGGTTTTGGGTTATTTAATTTTGGTATTTCTTGGGGATTCTTGATAGTTGGGGTGGGGGTGACAACTGGGGTAGAGGTTTTATCTTGAGGGGTGTGCTGTTGTTCGGCACATCTTGTCTCATACTCTTTTTTGATTTCATAATTTGCTGTATTTATTTTTTTGAACATATTTTTTGTATACAGGGCAGGATTTGCTGGAACCCCAGTGATTTCCTAAACAATTGTTGCATTTTAATTCCGTAGCATTGCACAGTCCTATTTCATGGTTGCCAGTACATTTCGGGCATTTAATCTTGTTTCTGCATTGGTTTGTTTTGTGTCCGGGAGCCTGACACTTTCTACATCTAATGTACCCTAGCGTTGTTGGTTTTACTATTAAATTGGTCCCTTTCAGACTTAATGGTAATTCTTCGCATGTAAAAGTAATTATCATTTCATTGGTGATTTCCTTTTTCCCTTTGTGAATAAATTCTTTTTGCCTTATTGTTGCTATGTTTTTGTTGTTTTTAAATAATGTTTGCCTTAATTGTTCAGTGCTCTGATTTTTTGGCACTTCTAATACTCCCATGCTGATTTTTGTTACTTTTGATGTAGGTTTTTTTTATTTTCTATTTTGATTTCGTGTCTCCCAAACTTGAAATCTTTGATTTTCGTTTCGAAATCTTGTCTGACTTGGAAAAATAAAGCCCCCTTGTTGTTATTCAATTTTCTTATTACATTCCCGCCGAATTGTTGTTTTAAATTTTTTTCCATAATTGCTAATTTCTGTGTGCTTAATCCCCCTTGAACCCCCTTAATGACCATATCGATCCATGATTCTTTAATGATTCTTTCTCTCTGTTCATTGGTCTGTTTTTTTGTGGATGGGGGGTGATGGGGTGGGGTTTGTTTTAAGATTTTTCGTTTTGGTAGTAATTTTTTCCCCTCCCTCTTCTAAAATCTGAAATTTGTTATTTAATTGGATTGGGGAAGAAATTTTGTTATTTTTCATTTCATTTTTAGGGGTGTCTAATATTTTTATTGGGGTGGATGTATTTCCCCCATTTTTGTTATTGTTTTGATTTGGACTATTTATGATTATTGGGGATGTTATTGCCCCCCCTTTGCTGAGACTGTTGTTTTTTTTATTTTTTGGTGAATCTATCACTATTGGGGATGGTTGTGACCCCCCTTCTATCCTAGTAATTTGTTTTTTAGGGGTGTCCTGATTTTTTGTTGTTTTTTTAACTAATACATATTCATTTTCTAGTCTACTAACTATTCTAAAATATACATCTTCATCTACTTTTGTGAAGTTGCAGAGATAATTTTTTGATGAATTTATTTCTCTGTCTTGAGTTTGCTCTACTTGAGAATCAATATTTTCAATCAGTGTTATTATTGGCACCCTATTGATTGTCTCATTTTTGACACTTGTTTGAGTCTCTGCTGTGCGCTTATTGTCATTGGCACTTTTAACATTACATTGATTTTCAGTTTGTGTTTCTGCTGACACTCTATCCTTTGTTTCTGTGACACCTACACTACTTGAATTATTCACAGTTTGATTTTCTTTGTTTGTAGTGCTCTTATTGTCACTGACACTTGGTGACACCCTATCTTTTGTTTCTGTGACACCTACACTACTTGGATTATTTACAGTTTGAGTTTCTTTGTTTATAGTGCTCTTATTGTCACTGGCACTTGGTGTCATCTTCTTTGTTCTAACTATTTCTTCTACTCTGTCTTTCATTGTTTTCGTTACTGCAGTCCCTACTCTACTCATTAGTATTTCTTGGAGTGTCAGGTTTAGTTCACGCCATGAAAATCTCTCTGAGATCATGTGTGACCTGTCACCTGCTATTTTGTTGACTAACTTAACTGTTGTACTCTGTTGTGCCCTACGGGCTACTGTACTTTTCCTTTTATTTGCTCTTACTGCTTTAACTGCAGATACCTTTGCCTTTGACGCCAATTGTTTTATGCCACTCATTATTCTTTTTGATTTATTCTTTAAAAAATGTCGAAAAAGAAAAAAGAACTTGTTTATTTTTGTTTTAACTTATAACCAAACACTTAAATATTATGTTTATGAATTTTGAAAGAGTTCATTTACTTAATAAACAAATAATGTTTGCCGAAAGATGACGTTACGTTATGATCGACCTGTCCTGAATTTTGAGCACTTTTGTTTTTGATGCCTATTTCCTTAAATATCTTTTTTAATCAGATACTTATATTGCTGAAATTTTGACTGAAGGTACTTATGTTATAGTTCTACTGGATTTATTAATCCTAAATGTTTTAGTTATGAAAATTAAGTTGTTATCAGCTTTCAGGCTAGCCCTACCCCAATTCTGATTTCCTGTACCCAGCCTAAATTTTACTTTTCTCACCTCAGTTTCTTGTCGTATTACCCTTTTCCCTTATATATAGTAAATATCACGTAGTTTCACGTATTTCTGGCGCTTTATTGGCCGTGCAGCCCTTAAATCACCAGATTCACGCTGGTTTTAATGCTATAATGCAATACTTGTTACTGTTATCTATGATATCAGCAAAAAGTATGAAGTTTACCAAAAAAACCCTTATTTGTTAGTTCTAACCTATTTAATCTTACCCCCTCTGTGATCTTTTACCCTTACTTGTCCCGATTAAATCCTATCCTATCCTATCCTATCTTATCTGTCCTGTAGCTGATAACATTTAACACTTATAAAATACACTTCTAATTCCTTAAAGGCACTTTGTCAAACCCGAAGGCTTTTAATATTTGAGCATTTCCTGGCGCAAAGACAATATTTGAGGCTCTTTCAAGAGAAGCGTGCGACCGACTGAAGAAGCTGGACGCTCGCACCTAAATGTCCTTGAATGGGGAGGAGTTAACCTATAAACTAGCTCTAATAATAGTTTCAAAATTGCGCTATGAGTGACGTAAGATTATAACTGTATCGATTGCCAAGATAGCGATCGGGCAAACCCAACTGCAACGCGTTGTAGGACTTTTAGCGGACCAGTCATCAATGAAATCAATGTTATTTGTTATAAGAAAATTTACAGTGTCTATAGCTGTATGAAATGTGGCATTATCATGCTGAAAAATCAAGATATTGGCGTTGTTATGGAACAGATGAATGATTTTTCATTGATGACTGTCCTGCTAAAAGTCCTGATCTCAACCCAATCGAGCACGTCTGTGATATTCTGGACAGACAAGTGAGGCGTCGTCCCAACCCACCTGCTAACGTCAAGAACTTCGTCAAGCGCTCATTCAGGAATGGAACAATATTCCACAGGCAGAAATCAACACTTTAGTCAATTCTATGCGCCGGTGACACACTGCAGTGGTCAACTCAAGAGGTGGTCATACCCGTTATCAAGTGTTATTTTTGTTTTTAGTCCCTACCTCACTTGGTCAAAATTTCCCCCTTATTCTGTTAACCTTTGGCCATCATTTTTGCACTAAACGATGCATCATGGAAATCTCTTTAAACGCATATATAACAACGATTCCACCGTTTTGTTTTCATCCAGCAATGTCCAAGCAAACTTAGCGGAAGTTTCTTATTTTGTATATTATATGTTTTGTCGGTAAATAGCTTTAAGCTAATGTTTTCTGTTATAACCAAACCGACGTAAAATAAAGTTTCTTGTATCTTGTATATTACGGACCCTGTAATATACGGACCCTGGTCAAGGGGAGTGGTGATGAAGAAATTACGGTGTCAGTCGCTCATCCCGGAGGTTGCGGGTTCGAGCCCCACTGGGGTCACGACCGTACCTCATCATATGACACCAATACTCCTCTGCTCGGAAGTATAACGGTCACCGAAATGTGATTGCCTCCCTTAGTTCGGTGGCGTTTGGTCACGTGACAATTTCAAGATGGCAGCGACCAGAAGACTGACAAAGGTTGTGAAAGGAGAAGAATTTTCTCTTTTTCGATTTAACTACTGATAAATAGTCCGAAGTTTTGATCTTAACTTTTTATACTTAATGTCATTGTGATGTATTGTCTGATATTCACCACAGGTTAATCGAACTGACGAAGAAATAACCGGCTTTCACACTCGCAGTTGGTTACAAAACAAATTTTAGACTTAGTCATTAACTTCATTGAATTTATTGAAATCATATTTTTAACACTTCAAGGGAGTGATGGTGTAGAGGTTAAGGTGTCTGCCGCTCATCCTGGAGGTTGCGGGTTCGAGCCCCATTAGGGTCACGACCGTACTTCCTCATGACACCAGTATACTGAAACCCCATGGTACCGGTGCCCCCAAAGTACCGGTGCAAATATAAATCTCGATATATTATCATCACAGCGCCATCTGTCGACTGTTTACATTTTCACGCTTTATTAACGTCAGTTTCTCTACAATAAAAATGTATTTTCTGCTAAAATGAAAAATATGTGATAAATATTTTTATGTATGCATCTCAAACTACCACTTTTTTGCTTAAATCTACCCTTCCTTGTCCCATTTGGCCGATTTCCTTGCAAAACACATTTGTTTATATTCAAAAAAAGTTCGCAGCTTTTACTGACGTCACACATCTTTGCATAAAAAGTCATGTGACACCATGACAACTGATAATGGCGGGAAAAAATAGAAGTATGGTTAGCCCACACTGTCTGGTCTCACAGCTAAAAGTTTTTTTTATTACAATAGTTAATTAAGTAATGTGATGTTATGGTCACTGAACACACTTCAAAAAAATGTTTTTTCGAAAAAATGACTTGTATTTATAAGTACTTATACTGTGAACAGACATGTTTAAGTGACCATACTGTGAAAAAACATGTTATGTGCCTACACTGTTCAGAACAAAATTAACAGTTTGGTGAAATGTAACTTTTTTCAGAGTTGTTACAAGTTTTCTTGATAAATCTAACTTTTCATTGTTAAACAAAACCATTTAAATATAAATATGTTACTCGTGTGACAGTAAAGGCATGTTCAATGTAAACAGAAGTTAATGCAGGATATGGCTGCCCATACTTTTACGATTTTTACCATTACACCGGTAGCATGAAGTTGACCTACATTTCATGATCAAAATGGCGGCTTACATTGACAGTTATCAGACTTTGTATTTCATGACTGATATGATGGTTTTTGTGATTAAATGAAAGATTAGATGTGACTTTATTAGTGAACTTTTTATTAAGTACAGGTAAGTGTATTTTGTCTTTTTTATGTTTGGCGATTGTATCAAGTACACCTGGTACCGTGGGAAACCAGGCTACTGGTTTTTCCGAATTACAGACGCTTTCGGCCTCATGACATTTCGGCCACATGACGTTACTGCATGACAAAAAAAAGAAACAGAAACAGAAAAAAAACAACAGATTACTATGTAAGAACAGAAACGCACAAAACAATAATTCACACAACAAAACAAAAGATTATTATACAAAAGTACAGAAACGCACAAAACAATAATTAATATGATGTTTTCCTCTTGCACAGATCCGTGCAAGTCTCCAGGCTTATCTGTTAGAGTGATAATACGTTTAAAATAACAAAGATGTATCTCATTGCTGTAATATTAAGTTCTTCCCAATTCTCCGTAAATTGCATCGAGATTTTTTGAACATTTTTAACAGCAAAACTTTTTATGATACCCCCAAATTACAGTGTAACGGGCAGTTCTAATTGATTATTGATCCAGTTTCAGTTTTTATAAAAAGTAAGTTAAAGTTAGTTTGATAGAAACTACCGTTTGCAGAAATTGTAACACCCAAATAAGTGAACTCATCAACAATTTTAAGTATCTCATTATTATATTTAAATTCAGCATCTTCTTGTCTATTTCCCTTTTTACATAGCATAATAACTGTTTTATCAGGATTAACTGAAACTCCCCTGTATTGTTTACATGTATTTAGAGTAATAAAGTTCTGTTCGTCTGTTCTGTTTTGTTACTAAAAACATTATTGACAATTAAAGTGGTTATGACACGCACGTGTGAATTAGGCATGACATGTGTGAACAAACAACTTAATTCAATCAATTAACTAACACATACCGACTTTTTGATGATTTAAACAATTTATCACTGCCTACAAACGTGATTATTAGAGAAATTTAAAGTTTTCAAAAAGAAAAATATTATTACTAATCAATATATGATTAGAGAGAATTAATAGAGCGACATATCTTTTTCACAAAAATGAATAAAAAACTTTCTCTTTCTGACAAGATGTCTCTGAGAAGAAACGATAAAATATTAAAGTTCCAGGATCACATTTACAATTTGCTCAGATTTATTTAATACAGATACAGAATCACATTTACAACTAGCTCTGATTTATTAACCAAGAAAGATGTCTTACTGGTTGAAATGTTCCGTGATTTCCAAATTTGCTGTTTAAATTGATGTACATGTTATAAATATAGTGCAGTATTTTTTTCAATTAGATTGCAAGAAATAAAAAAAGGCTTTCTGGGAACTCTTTTTAGCAAAGAAATGACTTGAATACGAACAAAAAGACATAAAGGTCACCATTATTTTAGAGTGAATAGAACATTACGTAGATTATGTTACCATTAAATTAATTTTCTTATTCTTACTCTATTATTACAATCATATACAATATCCTAGATAGTAACTCTGACATGCTTATAATTATTATTATCTATTCATCTGTGAAGCAAAGTCTTAAATAAAAAAGTAAACAATTTTCCATTTCTTGAGCCGGTTTGTACAATTACAACACAATAGAATATAAAACAATGCTCCAAATGTTATAAAGTTCTACTTACCAGAATTACATGTACATGTTCTGTGTTGCCACTTGTCACACACGCCGCACGTGATCGCGTGCTGAAGCGGACGGACCTCTTCTTTACACTCAATACACAATTCAGTCATTGTTAATGTTTTTTAATCAAAATAAACACACACACAAAACAACACTGATCACTTAAATTTAATTACAAATAACGCAAAGAAATAAATCCTTTTACAAGAAATAAATCCACAGTATAAGAGTCACAACACGTAGAGCAAATTTACTTAATTTTACATTAAGGAATGTTATTATAATTTCAAGACGGGGTATTTATCTTGTAAATTTTTTTTGAGTAATTCACTTAAACACCAATGAAATTCATCAAACCTTAATTAGTTTGAGAAATATCGTACAACACCAATGAAAGTTTAGCATCTTTAATTATTTTGAGTAATTTAATAAAAAACACCAATGATTTTTTCCGTCATCCACTATTTTTTAACCAATGAAAATGTTCTAATTTTAAATATACTTCAGCGCAAAGATTGATCAACTGTATCAAAGTAACCGAATAATTGCCGCAGCATCAACAAATTGGTTCTTTACATACATAATCCCTAATCATCACGCAATTAAATTAATTATCTATTATCCTTTGAAATTGTTTCACTTATTAATAAGTTGTATCAAAGTTGTATCAAAGGAACCGAAATACATTAAAATTACATCTTTTAATTGTGGACACAAACAACTTTTTGCACAATTAGAAAATAACAACAGACTCGTTTATTGTAAACATCACCATTTATTCAATACAAAAAAATAACAATGATTCATTCATGTATTTGTTAGCAAAAGGCTCTTAATTATTTCTACAAAATACCAATAAAAATTAAAATACCACTTATAATTCAATATTTGTATTTAATTATACCATAAAACAAAACAAAAAATGTGATATAATAGACTCTTATAATGTAACTTGGGGCCGAAATGGACATAAAGTGAGGCCGAAATGTCATGTGGCCAAAACGTCACCACAATTTTCTTGAGGTCGAAACGCACTGTGGCCAAACGCCTGGTTCCTGTTTTTCCAAGAAGGGGACTCGAGAGCGACTCGATAAGCTTCAAGTTTTCTTCACAATCGAGCTTAGATAAATTAGAATAAACTAACACTTCAAAATTTGAAGAACTTTATACTGATATCTAGCTTAAAAAGGTATAGTAAATTCATACTTATGCGGCAATAACACCCTTGTACGTAACCTGGTACAATTAGCGGAATTCATTCGGCTCATCAGTTGACCTGTTTTTTAGATCTAACATTTTATAGTTGTCAAACCTCTAAGACTAATTTTAGTGCTCTAGAAACCCCATGGAAATTTGCCATGTTAAAGCGGCCTGTGCGGCAGACATTTTCCTATATATGACGTCATACAGTCAGGAACAATTTTGACAACCACTGTATACAACCGTTATTTTTTAATTTCTGATATATTTTTTGCGAATTTGTAAGGATTGTATTTAACATTGGGATGAATTGTACGAAAAAATCTTGTAGAAAATATTTATCCCGTTAATTACACTTTCATAAACACCATCCTTACATCTCGCTCAAGGGAAGATAATTCACATGCTTTACGCCTTTAAGCGACGACCAGTTGTACGCCCTGAAAAGCAAATTTCATAGGTGGTAAATATTTTTCCACTACACTGTAGCTGG
>JAFMSR010000216.1:57500-70953 GCA_022818135.1 Saxidomus purpurata | reverse complement strand
ATTAAGCCTAGTGGCGAGTCTGCCTAAGGGTGTGTCTTTCTCCAAAACTTGGAGCTACCTGAAAGGTCAATGTCACACTTATAGCTTAAGAACTGTAGTGTACGGATATATACCAGAACTTTATACTTGTGAGTTGAGTTTTTTTACATGCAGAAAGTGATTTTAAAATAACTTCATGCAATTGTTTCCCATATCACAAGGGCATGTCATGACCCGTACTCACGGAGTTACCTTGAAAGTCAAGGTCACATTTAGGGCTTAAAGACGATTGCTATTGAGTTTAATTCTTGTTTATATATCAAATAATTTTATTATTTAATGTTTAAATAAATTTGATAAACAATTACTGTTTTAATAAATCATAAAAAAGAAGTATTTTAAGCAGTTATATTGCTGAAACATATTTTATAGATATAACTTTAGCAAGTATATATCAGTATATCAAGAAAATGTATTACCTCCCTTTAAAATCACCAAAAAAGTCAATATTTAACGAAGATCGACTTTTAAACCCTGTTAAATGTTTTCAAAAGGATACATTTTTGATACATGTTATTTGTTTGTGTTCTACTACTCACAATTTGTCTAGTTAAAGTTTCACTGAGCAATCTGTATTACGTCAGTGGCGTCTCTCCGCCAATACCCTCCAACCTTAGACAAAAGCTAATTTTTCTCACTAATAGGGCTAGTGACCTTTCCTTTTTAATTATTTTATCAAGTAAGTTATGTTTGAACATTTCTTCTGCAAAAAATGATGAAATTCTCATTGCTTGAACATAAAGAAAAAAACTTTGAAAATGACTACAAATTTTACGTATTTTTTTACAGAAACTAGGTTCTCTTTATATTATATTTTTCAGGGTGAATACATTTGAAATCTAAATTCATGTTGTTTCATGAAATAGGATCAATTGCCTAACACTTAAAATAAAATAAAATCGTGAAATGCCAAATGTAGAGTTTTATTGTTGATAAACATGAGATATAGGGGTCTTTTCATTGCTCTCGAGGGTATACTTCAAAAAGGGTCCATAACTTATCAAAAAGGCTGGTGACCTAGCTTTTTTATTTTATAATCTGACCTATCCGGTATTACCCTAACAACAATCAAAATTTCATAAAATTCTCATTGCTTGAAAAAAATGATGAAACTGTGGCGATCGTCTTTAAATCCATGTATTTTTTATGTACAAGAACTTAGTGTCCCTGCTTTAATGTCTCAGTGCATTTACTCAATGCATTTAATCAAGGTACATTTATTAAATTTGAAATAACTACACGAATGAACTGATGAATTTGTGACAAAGTGTGACCAAGACCTTCAATGTAGCCCTATGATTGTTGTGCATGATAAACTACGAAAAGCATTAGATGATATAAGCAAGCATTTTCCTACAGCCTTATGCCTCACGACAATCATGAAAACAGAATTGTTTCTTTGTTTTTCAACTATTCGTTTGGGTAATATTTCATTAATCATGTATTCCTGATTGTACTTGTTTATGACAAAAGGCCACTTTGTGAGTTAAAACCATCAGAAAGTTGACATTTTGTATATTCTTAATTTCACACACACTTTACAATATAGCCTTCAATCCATTTGAATAAGTAACACAGCACATATTTACATTTTTTGCGCATCGGTAGCGCTTATATTTGTTATAAAAGGTATAAGTATCGTACATACATTACAAAATATTTAAATGAATAATAACTTTGATTAAAGGGTGCTTTACAAAGAAATACGCAAAACAATCAAAGTATTTTGTTTAGTTCCGTCTCGAGATAGGTGTTTGTTTCGTATAGGCTAAATGCAACTATTAAAACTTTGTATATATTTTATATATTTGTTACATATTAATGCTATCTACCTATTATAAAACCAAACAAATTCCTGTATGTTAGTCTGAATCAAGAAAAACATTTAGTAGGCAAAGTTAACTTACAAAGCATATACGGGATTAAAACCTTGACTGATATTCAGATTTCCTTCATAAATGAATTACTTTTCAATAGCCTGAACATAATTTCAAAATAAAATCCAAATTAATTCTGATGATGTTGTGCTAGTAACTGTTCTAGCTATACCACATCAGCAAAATGAACATTTTAAGTCGTACCTACTCTGATAAATATACAATTGTCTGGATCAATGACATTTTAATTCCAGGTGTCTAGATTTCAGTAGACATTCAATGTAAAGTCTATGCATGGTATTTCAACACTCCCACTTCCTACCCTTACAACTGTCTGGTTAAGTAATATCCTGACTGAATACATGTTTCTGATTGGAAAGCTATGTGTAGTAACGCAGGAGTTTATCTGTATAATTAAACTATTCAAACATAACAGGTTAAACAACGCATGCGTTATTTTAAAGACGTTTGCCTGCCTTATAATTTGACACAGCTTTAACCAACTTTACATCAATGAATTTTGAGCTAGAGTGTAAAAGGTTTCAAATTTAATTTTACACAAAAGTGAATTCTTTCTTTGAAAATGTACATGTCTTTTTGCAAATGCAATTGTGTATGCGTTAACGTTTTATTTTTCTATAAAGTGTTTCTATGTCATTCATAAACACTCAAGGGTGCTTATAAAGTCGATTCTCAGAATATGTATAGGAGCTGCCTAATAGGGGGAGTGATTTTGTCTGCTTCACAGGGTTTAGGGTTAGGGTTAGGTTTAGGGTTAGGGTTTAGTATAATATCATAGTGGAGCTCATTTAAGAACAGTTTGCCTCCGAAGATAATTTCCAAAACTTGGATAGTGCCAAAGTTGGACTGGAATTGGATTAATTTGTATTAAGGAAGTAGACTCCTAATGAAAAAAACATCCACTTGAAACTCTTCAATTTCAACGCTCTAGCCTAGGTTGTTAAGCATTGGACTGAAGATCTTTTGAGTTTTTGGGGGGCGTAGGTTCGAATCCAGCCGGAGCCAATTTTGTTTTTACTTTTTTTCTTTGTTTTCATTATTTTGCATTTTTCTTCATATGTTTATTTTGTTTTAAGACTAAATAGAAATTGAATAGCTTATTTGAAGATTTTATTACTTGCAGAAACGTCTAAAATCGCCGATGGAGATTTTCAAGTTCTAATTATTTTAAAAAGAGACGGTAAAAGTTAGTGAATTTTTTCGGATGCTGTTTCCAAAATGTCATAGATAATTATAAATATACAAAAAGTCATGCCCCATTTCTAGAAAATGTTGGTTTGTCTTAAAAACTTTGATGTTCAAAATTGAACATGGTCCAAAAAGTACATGAAAATTGTAAAACTATTTGATAATTTCATAAAAGTTTTATCAATCTTGTTGATAACATAGTTAACGGTGTATAATTTCTGAAAGAAACTGTAGATTTTGTTATTTTGATACCAAATCTGTACCTAATTATTGAATAATAAATGAAATACGTGTATTTTCTTATATCTCGTGTGATGTTATTTTATAGATAATTCCAAAATGGGGGTATGGTTATTAAAAGTCCTATAACTTTTTTTTCATGGTAAATTTCTTTTAAAACTCGTTTTTAAATCTCGGAAATGATACAGATTAAGAAAATATTAAGCCTATAATGATTTGAATTGGTGCCCATTAGGGGTCTACTACCTTAAAAATTAACGACGATTCTAAAGAATTGATGAAATATTGCTAAAGCAATGAATGTGTTTATGTAGTAACGCAAATCACTGTTTTTTAAAATGTTTTCTGTTTGATATTTGTTAGACAATAACTTATATATTTGTGGTATCAAAAGGATACGGAGTGTCAACGCCATTAGTTGTGTTTTTGTACTAGCTTGTTGTACTTAATTCCCTTCTTTCATTAAACAATGAGCATAAATTTATGCATTTTATTCATTTCATACATTTTACACATTTTATACATTTTATACATTTTTTACATTTCATACGTTTTATACATTTTATGCATTTTATGCATTTTATACAATTTATACACTTTATGCATTTTATACATTTCATACGTTTTATACATTTTATCCATTTTATCCATTTTATGCATTTTAGGCATTTTAGGCATTTAATACATTTTACGCCTTTTTTGGATTCATCACAATGCGTACAGATTAATGTAACATTTTTATCCAACAAAGCTGTTTTAACATTATTGCATGTTATATGTTTGTAAGATAATCGAATGTGTTGTAGGAATTTTACCGAATATGTATAAAAAATGTCAATAATGACTCCTTATTCATCAGTATTAATTTATTATTATGCTGTATCATCTTGTTAAAAGACTGATTGTATCAAACAACTTTTTGTACATCAGTTATGAACAAACTTAAATATGTAACTTAAGAGTTTTTGTGAATTAAGAAAATAGTGTTTTAAGAACTATTTAAGTCGTGTAAACGAGGAGAGCAAGTCGGCACCCGTATCATTTGTATGCATTACAAACTTAACATTGAAAGACGATATGGTGGATTTACATCAAAATGTTCTACAGCAACAATGTATTGTAATAACTAAATGATGAGGTCCGTCCCACTAAATGACGTCATTTTAATGTACATCATTCCAAGAAATAGTTTTACTACAGTACGTCTGATTTTTATTAACCTGTAGAATGGCTCTCATTAATATTCAAACAGCGTAAGAATACAACTATGCGGAATGTTAATCAGATATTATACGTCCATGTTCACAATATAAAGACACAAGTTACTTTTACACTGTTCCAACCTTTCGATCTTTATCTATTTAATTGTAATTCATGTAGTTGATATAATTCATATTTAGTCAGGAACGACCCTGTGATAGCTGTGTAACAATATCACAAGAAATAGTTTTGAAAATAGAAAATGTTCAAGAACACGATATGTTACTATTGCAGTTGTTCAAATAAACTTTGTACATTATAAAACACGAATAAAATCTCATATCTGATTTAATGACACGGCGCATCAATTCCATATAGTTAAAGGTTGCTTATAAGGTTTGCAACGGAGAAACACGTGACCTCATGTTTCCCGCAGTTTTCTACAATATTTTTCCTAGAAAGTGAAATCTGCGGAGGTGGGACCTGTGTTTTTCGTTCAATTTTGTTTCATATAGCTCAACATTTTGCCACAATCCTTATATAAACTGGACTAACAATTCTTTAATAAAAAGGACTAATAATATTTATATTGTTAGGAAATGACTTGCAGCAAAGAGTGTGTCATCTAAGATAGCACGGAAATAGTAAGGAAGTTGTCCTGGATTCGGAACGGTGTACTGTGCAGACGGGTTTTGCAGACAATATACATGAAGAAGGGTATTGGATTTTGCAGACAATATAGATTGAATAGGGAAAGGTGTTAGATTTTCACATGAATGAGAAACTTAATACTATTAGGCTGCTTAATTTAAGTTTGATAATAATGATGTGATAAAAAATACAAGTCATTTACAGGATGTTTATGCATGTTCAGAAATGTTAAGTAAAGCACTTTCGTTTATTCTCGGATATGATATAAACTAGGGACATTTTTAAAAATCGCTGTTACCGTTTATTTTATTTTTACTTGAAACCCGCAGAATATATTAGCAGAGAATATAACTTTTCTTTTCTGGTTTAGAAGTTTTACAAGCGGCAGGATTTCGAAATAATGAAAGAACAAATCGGATATTAAAGGCATAATAATTTTTCAACTTAAATCAATTTTCAACGGACCACTTAGCATGTTTTATTTAGTTCTATCGAATTCGATATAAGTTATTCTGAGTTAACATTGTAATGTTCTGAGTTTCAGGAATGGTTTAGGGTCATTATTGCGTGGTGAGACTGATCTCTGGAAATCCGACAGAATAAAAACAGGTTTGGGGTTTTTGCTTCAACCTAGATATAACACTCCTACACACACTACTTAAAAGCTGACAGCCCCTTTCCTTTTTATGTCGTGTATTTTTGTGCTTTAGCAGTAAAACATATTTCAAAACTTTCAAATAAGGGAGAACCACTATTCCCTTTTTGTGTTATTCTTGGTATTGATGTGCATATCAAGTTTTATAAACTTGTGTATGAATCTAATTATCTGTATATGTATGCATCATGTTTGTTTTAACCATGTTTGGACATCTGTGTTATACTAAAATAAATATATCTATCTATCTACTTCACATCATATATGCCTGCTTGCGGCCTTAACGTGTAGCTATAGTGATATAGAACTGCACGTTCTGGCATCATTTACATGTTTTCTTACGATACACATCCCGGCAAAAATGTGGTGAAAACATATCAAAAGCAGTTCAAAATAGCGAATTTCTTACATTTCAGCTTTGTGCCTAAAGGTCAGACAACTCCTGCCTGCTTCCTCATTTGAAAACAATCATAGATTTCAAATACATTTATTCCTTGTGTTACTTGTGGCAATAAAGGTAGTTTCGTATAATTGTTCTGTTAACTGTTGTACATGAATATATTTCACGAAGTGATCAATATGCAAATTTAAAAACCATTCAATTGCTTCCATATAAATGTTATACTATATAAAACAAAGCATTTCGTTTTAAATGTCTATTCACACCAAGTCCGGTTTTGACAGTGAGACAACTGCTTGTCTTTAAGCCTAAGCCTAACCCTGGAGTAGTTTCTTCTCTATACCCTAACCCTCCAAACCCTAACCCTAAAGCTACCATTTTCGAATCCAAATCAGCCCAAAACATTAACAGCCGAAACCTACTGCAGCCGAAACATTTCGCTGCAGAACCCTACTACAGTCGAAACCTACCGCAGTCGAAAGCTACCACGGCCGAAACCTACCACATTTAAAACCTACCACAGTCGATACAAACCACAGCCGAAAAAAATCTACTGCCGAAACGTACTGCAACCCAAACATTCCGCTGAAGAACCCTACTACAGTCGAACCCTACCAGTCGAACCATCCCCACTCGAAATCTTACCCAGCCGAAAACTTCCACAGTTGAAACCTGCCATTGTATAAAAATCGAATAACATTTTGCTGTTTCGACTGTGGTAAGTTTCGACTGTAGTAGGGTTCTGCAGCGGAATGTTTCGGCTGCGGTTAGTTTCAGCTGTAGAATTTTAGCTTTGGTAGGTTTTGACTGTGGTATGATTCAACTGTGGTAGGATGTTTCCGCCGTGGTAAGTTTCGACTGTGGTAGGTTCTGACTTTAAAAGAGTTCTTCAGAAGTATGTTTCAACTGTTGTAGGTTGTGACTGTTGTATGGTTCTGCAGTGGTTGGTATCGGCTGTGGTAGGTTTCGACTCTGGTAGATTTCGACTGTGGTAGGTTTTGACTCTAGTAGAGTCCTGCTGTGTTAGGTTTCAACAGTAGGTTTCGACTATAGTAGGTTTACGTGGAATTGTTCAGCTATGGTAAGTTTTGACTGTGTTAGGTTTCACATGTGGTAGGATTCGGCTGCGGTAAGGTTTCGACTATGATACGTTTTGACTGTAGTAGGGTTTTGCTGCGGGAGGTTTCGACTATGGTAGTTTGTAAGTGTTGTAGGTTTAACCATGAGGTTTCTTTTGTGACAGGTTTCGACTGTGATCTATTTCAGCTGTGGTGCGTTTCGGCTGTGATAGTTTCGACTATTGTAGATTTCCTCCGTGGTATGTATGAACATGGTAGATTAATGGTGTGGTAGGTTTCGACTGTGAGAGGTTTCACCAGTGGTAGGACTCGACTTAGATAGGTTTTGTTTAGATAGGATTCGGCAAATTATTGAAATATTTGCAAAATAAGTTTTAATGTGTCATGTAATTATATTTGAAGAGTCAAAACAATACAATGACTCGCTTTCTGCTTTGTTCTTCCGTAAGTCTGTGATGTTATATTGTATCTTAATTGTATTGTCACGCAGAGGTTATGCAAATGTTTGTGGTACAAGTCTAATAGTTTACTTGACAAAATATTTCTTATCATGCACAATGGTTTACTGATTACCGGTATGTTATTTCTAAACATCTAATTGCTGTATATTTATTTCCGATAACCAACATCAATTTCAATGCATTCATAACTCGACCTGTGACACATATCTTCCTCTGCAATAAAATCGACCGTTTTAAATGAACAAAGTTTTATTCAGAAAGAAGTGAAAATTATTGTTTAATGTGGCCTTTTGCATGATATTGTTTTTTGGTTAAATGTAAGCTGAATATTCGTTATGTTTTTAAAGACGTTTATCTCGTAATTCTTAATTACAACATTCTTAAGATTGAGACCGTAGTTGCATATTGAAAAATTAGTAATGTAAAACTTATTTGAAAATTTCCTTAAACTGCTGTGACCGCCCTTTCCTACATTGACACTAGAATTATTAATTATATACAATCTAGAAAGAGAACATCCAATAAAAAAGCCAGTTTATTTTAATTTTGACTATTCACACTTTTGTTTGATATTTATAAAACCTGGAATATAACAGAGTCCATTTGTTTAATTTGACAAGTTTCTTTCTCAAAACGCTGCCTTTAAACGATACCACATGACATATCAGCTATCTTGTAACAGTAGGTCAGCCATTGGATTAAGAACAATATTTAGATTAAGTCATATAATTGATTTTTGTAAAATATTAATATTCATAAGATCAAAGAGAGTCTAACAAGATGAAATCTTTTATGCATTATAAATATAAAAGCGGTTGTTATATAGAAATGGAGCATTACGTGGAAAGTATAGTAAACTTTCATAGTTTTAGGTGTTAGTGTATATAGTTCAATTGTTGCTTTTTTATACATCTGTAGCAATTAAAAATTAGAAATCGTTTAGAAATGTGTATAAATACATTCTTTGCAATGAAACATCATAAACTAACATCAAAGCAGTACTGTTAGAAAGTGGAGCTGTGCATGTTTGTGAAATAGTTAACATATAGACAAGGAGGAAACATTTTGTTTATGCTCGTCCGTCCGTCCTTTCGTCCGCCCTTCCGTCTGTCACCGTCCGCCCTTCCGTCTGTCATAATTGTTAGTAGTTTTCGCTCAATAACTTGAGATCTACATGACCAACAGTCTTTTGACTTCAGAGAATAATGTTCTTATTGCGTAAATGATCTCTTTTATATTTGGGGTAAATATACTATGTCCAGGAAAACAGTGACCAAAACTTTGAAAATCATTTCGCTCCCAAACTTGACGTCACCCACAGTCCTCAAACTTCGAAGAATCGTTGGCCTGTTGGAGTAGATGAACGATATCGTTTTAGGGTCAGTAGTTTTTAGTTCAGTGTCACAATGGCCCGATATTTTTCGGCTCAATACCTGGTTATCTAACCTATAAACAGTCTTCAAACAACAAAGGATGACTGATCTTACTGCGTAGATGATCACTATTGTTTTTGGGATAGGTAGGTCAAAGGTCAAGGTCACAGTGATCCTAGCTTTAATTATTGTTTCCGCTCAATAACTTTAGATATATGTCACCCATAGCTTTATACTATGGAGGATGACTGGTTTTATTGAGTAAATGATTCCTGTTGTTTTAGGGGTCAGTATATCAAAGGCCAATCTCACTGTGACCCGAACTTTAAAAATCGTTTCAACTCAATACCTTAAGATCCGTATGACCCACAGGCTTCGAACATCATATGATATTTGGTTTTATAATATACATAATCCCTATCGTTTGTGGGTCAATTGATCTAAGCGCAAGGTCACCATGGCTTATACATAAAAGTGTGACATCAGTCGGGCAGACGTGCGTTTTATTTCAACAACAAGTCTAATTAGAAATTGGTCCTTATAAGACAGCTTAAGACAGTGTTTACATATGTGCAAGTTTGTAGTGCAAGACATTAAGTACTATTTATGACTTGTGCAAGTTTTTTCATATGTAAACACACACAATTGAGCACCTTTTGTAAAAAAGGATCATGTGACAAAATATGAAATAATTTTCTTGCGCGAGAATAGAGCCTTTTCTCTTTTTTCCACAATGTCTTGTCTGTCAACCCGATAATAAGACGTGTTTTATTGGAAAACAGCTGCGGGTGAGATATTTAAAGTACATATTTTCGTTTTCTTTTGTACACAATGGCGTGGTCAAAGAAAAAAAGTTGATCTTCTGATATAATTTACTGAGTAAAAGAACTTCTATATAATTCAAGTGCAAAGGACTATCATAATAAACAAAATAGAGAGTTTTGCAATAAATGGTATTGTCAGGTAAATTTTTGATTGTAGAAAGGTACTTCAACATTTTCACTATGCACTTGCAAGCTGTTTTCAAAGACAAATACATTGGCCTTGTCTATAATTAATCTTAAAGACAATTGAACAGGAATATGAGATATGTGGCCACAGGAGTCCAGACAGACCTGTGTATTCACAGTAGGAGTCTTAGCAAAAGACTATCTTCCCTTTTCCATAACCAGCTACTGTATAGCTACTTATACAGAAGTCAGAAGTTAATAAATGTTGCTATAGACAATTAAAGAGTTAAGAACGTCTTATTTGAAAACGAATGAATGAAGAAAAGTAGTATTTTACCTATTCTTCTCAATAGAATCTATGCATATTTAATACATGTGGTTTAAGGTTCATCGACACTGTAATACCATAAAGGTATGCACTGTGTAAAATGTTAATTTATGTAAATGCTTTACTCAAGTAAGTTACTCTTGCTACAGTCTGAGAAAAGTGAACAATGTTTCTGTTCCACTAACAAATTAAGTTTAAGTTTTACAGGCAAATACTTTATGGTCTGAATAAAAATAATGATTAAAGAGAATCTGCATTTTATTTTATAACTTTCTTAAACAAATAATCATTTAATTGATAAAAACAATTAACTGTCACATAATTCTACAAAGTGAGAAATTGTCAAAAGCAACAGGAAATTAGTAATAAACCAATTACATTGTATCTCAACATGTCAATAAAATATATGGTTTGTTTTTTGGACTAAATGCCCATTCTAAAGACACCTAGTCAAATCGTGTCTAATCTGATAAGTGGTCAAAAAAGCAATTAAGGGATTAGACATCCAGTGTTTTGGTAGGTCACTTATGAAGGAAGTTTTAATTGTCTTTAAAAGGTCAAGTAGATAAAATGACAAACATAAATCTATATCTATGTTCTCATATGTTCTCAATATAATGTCTTTTAGCACTACAGCAAATTTGTAGTGCTTACTGAGATGAACTTTAAAAGACATTTCAATGAACAGCTATCATCACATGAAGATTTTTTTCTCAGTAAGAACACTTACTGCATTTCCTTTCAAACGTAATCCATAAATTTCATATTTTCGTGAACAATTCAGAAACTCCACTGCTAAGGACAGTTTTGTGTGCTTGTGGCATCTTCTCGTTGTTTTGAGAATAATTGTCAAAGCAATCCTTGCTAGATCTCGTGTATAAATATTAATTGTACAAGCCATAACTTTGACTTATCATAAGGTCTTGTACAAGAAACTTGTCTATATGAAAGCCCTGTCTAACTTATTTAAATAAAATATCAAATATGTTAAATTTCACCCTCACTTATAGACAGTGTAATCAAATACTAAAAAGCACAGCTTTAATTCCCAAGAAAGGATATCATAAGGCATTGAAAACGTAAAAACAGAAATTAAAACTGTAAAAATATGTCAACATGAACGGCATTTTTAGATACGTGGAAGGTAGTGGCAATTAATATTAGGGCATTTAATATTGCAATTTCATAGAAATCAATTAAAAACATGCATTTGATTGAAATGTAAACATATCTAAAGAGCAGTGTTGTGACATATATAAGCAAATAACTGAATATCCTAAACAATGCCTGAATTGTTTTAAGAAACAGGCCTGTTACTTTCACATACTTCCATCTCAATAAGGACGTTAAATGCAAGCCTCACTCACTCCTACAAACAGACCAAACAACATAACATAGATTAGACACCACAATCACGAAGTTGATTCGGTTTCAGACCATGAAATATCTCACGCAAAAGTATCACTTAATAGACCTGGCATCAGAACCATAAAGTAAAGTTCCAAAATCACAATTAGACCACAACCAATGACTACAATTAGATCAATCGCAAAAATCACAAAGCAGACCATTCGCAAGGATCACAAAGAATACGATTCGTAAGAATCAAAAAGCAGACCGCTTGCAACGATCACAAAAAAAACATTCGCAAAACCACAAAGTAGATTATTCGCAAGGACCACAAAAATACCGTTCGCGACGATTGCAAAGAATACAATTCGCAAAATCACAAAGTAGATTATTCGCAATGATCACAGAGAATATCATTCGCAATGACCACAAAGAATACCATTCGCAATAATCACAAAGTAGACCATTCGCAATGATCACAAAGTAGACCATTTGCAAAGATCACAAAATAGACAATTGGCAAAGACATAGTCCTGATGCAAGACTCACAAAGAATGTCATACCCCAGGATCACAAAGTAGACCTGGCCGAAGGATCATGAAAAAGAGCAAACGCAATGATAACAAAGTAAACCATTCGTAAGACTCACAAGACAGACCATTCGCAAGGATCACAAAGTAGAACATTTACAAGGGCCACATAGTATGTTATTAGCAATGGTCAAGTGGGTAACGCTCTGTACAACCAATCCAGATGTTTCCGGTTCGAATCTCGGCCGGAACACTTGAAATTTCATAAACGCTTTCGAGTACTTCCCACCCATCTAGAAATGGATTGGTTAGAAACCTAGAAGAAGTACCACGCGTATCGATGCAATACATCGGGCACGTAAAAGACCCAAGGGGTCTATTCGTTAAAGAGCCAGAGTCTGGTACCAGATTCCCTTGTGTCTGCATCTGTCTCTTTTCAACATGCGCTTGACAGGAGTCTTGACAAGTTCACCCATGGAGAAGTCCCAAAGTCGGCCGGGACTTATAAACAATCAAACAAAAAACATATCAGCAAGGATAAAAACGTAGACCATTTCGTGTAAAGAAAAGACCTGGCTCTGAATAAAAATACATGTAGACGTTGTGGAAGGGTCACAAAGAACATCAAATCTAAACATCACGAAGAAGACCATTCACAATGATAAAAAAGTTACCATCAGCAAGTATATCAAACCAGACCTGACACAAGAATCACAAAGTAGACAATGACCGTAGATCTTAAGGTAAACTAGAAAACAAAGATAATTAAGAAGCCCAAGTCGTAGGTTTAAAATGTAGATCCAGCCTTAGCTAGGCATCAGAATCATATACTAGCCAAGCAAAAAGAGTTCACCTAAGATTATCTGATTCAAGTTTCTTCCAGAAGGATTATACAATGTGTGTTCATGTTCTGACACAATTCTTGTGTGAAACGTGTACATCTTTATCCATTCATATTACGAAATACAAGGATTGAATTCTTTTCAGCAACGTTCCGCTCCCTTAACTAAGCTTACTTTCAGCCTTCTAACGTGCGCTCGTGGGTACGTGTAATATTGAATTGTGAAGAACTACCACGTTTGTTGAGTTTTCCGTTTTCAGTTCGTAAATT